>WNWK01008818.1:0-81618 GCA_009830355.1 Cherax destructor | reverse complement strand
TCTCTTTTCTATTTTTTTATTTTTCTCTCTATCTATATCTCTTCTATCTATTCTCTTCTATCTATTCTCTTCTATCTATTCTCTCTATTTCTCTCTATCTTTTATCTCTCTATCTTCTTTTCTCTATCTCATCTCTATCTCTATCTATTTTCTTCTCTATTTTATCTCTATCTCTATCTTCTCTATCTATATCTATCTCTATCTCTATCTATCTCCTCTACACGCTTTATTTGCATACACACTTATTTTCCCATTTTTTCAAACCCCCTTTATTTTAATCTCCATAATCCTTGAATTTATACATTTATATTCCCTCTTCTCCTTCTATAACTGATCCTTCATCATTATTGCTACCCTTTCCTTAGCTCTAACTCTCTTAGATACTCCTGACTTAATCCCATTTATTTCTCCCCACTGAAACTTGCCTACCCCTTCAGCTTTGTTTCACTTAATAATAATAATAATAATAATAATTTTTATTTGGACATGATACAAAGAATTACATTTGACTTAGAGCTAGGACATCCAACTTCTTTTCATTCATAACATTAGCAATCATCTCTTTCTTATCATCTGCACTACTACATCCACGCACATTCAAGCATCCCAATTTTATAAAGTTTTTCAACTTTTCTTTTTTAGTATTTTGTACAGGAGAAGGGGTTACTAGCCCATTGCTCCCAGCATTTTAGCTGCCTCATACGACACGCATGGCTTACGGAGGAAAGATTGTTTTCCACTTCCCCATGGAGAATAGAGGAAATATGAAGAACAAGAATGATTAAAAAAAAAGAAGAAAAAACCTAGATGTGTATATGTATATACAGTGGACCCCAGAGTTTCGAACTTAATCCGTTCCAGGAGCTAGTTCTAAAGTTGAAACGTTCGAAACTTGAAGCAATATTTCCCAAAAGAAATAATGTAAATCCAATTAATCTGTTCCAGAAACTCAAAAATATAAAAAAAAAATTTTTTTTTAGAGATTAATTATAGTTTTACATACACAAACATACATACATGTAGTACTTAAATAAACATATAAAATAAAAATTTTACTTACCTTTGTTGAAGATTGTTGATGGCATCTGGAAGATAGGGAGGAGGAATGAGGGAGGGCTTAGTGTTTGGAAGGGGAATCCCCACTCCCTGCATGCCAGCTACACTCCCTGCATGCCAGCTACACTCCCTGCATGCCAGCTACACTCCCTGCATGCCAGCTACACTCCCTGCATGCCAGCTACACTCCCTGCATGCCAGCTACACTCCCTGCATGCCAGCTACACTCCCTGCATGCCAGCTACACTCCCTGCATGCCAGCTACACTCCCTGCATGCCAGCTACACTCCCTGCATGCCAGCTACACTCCCTGCATGCCAGCTACACTCCCTGCATGCCAGCTACACTCCCTGCATGCCTGTTGATTTGCTTTTGCCATATATCCTGGCAAGCTCCACAAGTCGCACACCACTCTCATATTTTTTTACTATTTCCTTCTTCACTTCTATGCTGTTTCTCACTTTCTTTACCACAGGGGTGCCACTAGGAAGTTTCTTTGGGCCCATGGTAGCTTATTTCACAGTTGCACTTAATGAACAAGCATCAAACACAATGAATGGTGAAATGTTTGGATGAGTGTGCAGAGTAATGTTCACTCGGAGGATAAACAAAGCCAGACTGACTCACAACGGGGGCAGGCGGACAGGTCTGGTACGCGGTTCGAAACACGGGGCATGTTCGATACTCGGGACAAAATTGGTTCGAAAAAAGCGGTCGAAACTCGAAGTGTTCGATAGTCGATGCTTTCAAAACTCGGGGTTCCACTGTATATGCATGTGCATGCCTGTGTAGCATGACCTAAATCTAAGTAGAAGTAGCAAGATATACCTGTTATCCAGCGTGTTTATGTGACAGAAAAAAGAACACCAGCAATCCTACCATCATGTAAAACCGATACAGGTTTATTTCACTCTCATTTGGCAGAACGGTAGTACCTCCCTGGGTGGTTGCTGTCTACCAACCTACTACCTTATACAGTAGTGTACTGTATATTGTAATAAACAGAATAGAGGAAATCAGCTCTAATATACATTTAGGAGTGCATACTGGTCAGAAAGCCCATCATAAGTCCGAGTTGTTGGTAAACGAGTACGTCGCTAAGTGAGGAGAGGCTGTAACAGTATTGAGAAGTAAATAAATGATTAAAAGTTATGGACTTGCCGCCTTCATGCTGGGTAATTATCTTAATTTTCATCTCCAAAGCAATTGCTTTTGCACAACTGTAAAGTTGAACCATCGTAAGTCAAGGAGAGTCTGTACTGAAAAACATTTTTATCAGTTTATTTATTAAACAAAAATTAAAATACTGAGTAACTATAAATCATTAGTATTATTAGTTACACATGCTCTAGTAAAAATTGTGGATGTATTAACATGAAAAATGAGAACTATATACTCACATCTTCTATAAGGATGATGAGCAGGTTGCCTTCAATCACACTGCAGTTACGTAGAGTTTCCAACTCATACACAGAGTTGATAATCCGTTTACTTCCACAAACTGACAATGAGAGTTGGCAGGTGGTATTTTATAAATGTCATACAATATTGACACTTTTCACATTATTTATATTGTAATGACGAGGAGATGAGGGAATTATACGAGGAAGAAACAGGTGTTGTGTCAATGGATTCAAAGCAGCAAGAAAGGTATGGGAATACGAGTGCAACATAGGAATTAGCTTTATGACTGAGTAATGCAGCAAAAGAGGTAAGTGAATATCTCAGTAATTTGAGTACAAGATGGGTACTAGCATCAATATTGAATATTGGAGGAAGGGAGGTATGTGAATCTCGTAGGAAACTGAGAACAAGATGAATACTAGCATGAAGTCAATGATGCAGTGGAGTTTCATCATGTAAATGCCACTGGGGTAACATCATGTGCTCACTGACTGGAACATTAAATGTCATCTTCACCAAGCACACAATGTTACTTTCACATTATTCAGTGTCAAAACTGTCAAAGTAGTCTTTTTTTTATATTGATTCAATATTTAAATCATATCCACACCCAATACTTAAAAAAAAAAAAAGAATATTCATGATCCAAAAATGTAAGCCTTCGGATATACTATATACAGTTTGTCAAGAGAACATATTGTTGAATAAAGAATAACTGACAATGTTAACTGACAAGTTAAATTTATTTACTAGGAATACATTTACCTTCAAGCAAGAAATTTATCTGGTATTCTTGAAAAGAGAATAAGTAATGGGGTTTACAAAGAATTGTTTCTTTGCATCATGTTTTTATGACATTCTCCATGCCAAAACCTGATATATATTGTCTCTTGCAATGAACTCAAACTCACAATGATCACATATACTACATATTAGTAAAATGAAAATACCTATTTCTGTATTAATGTTAGGCAGTATAGCTGCCTATTTGCCAATTTCAGAAAAAATGGAATTTTATCTCTTAGCCTTCTAGGAAAATAAACTGGATCAGCACCAAACTCACTATACCTCTTCAAAAGATGCTCTGCACAGTCTCGCATTAAGAGGACTACTTCTGTTTAAAATGTAAGAAAAAATGGGCTTACCATAAAACTACTAAAGGGAAGATTACAAGTACCTTCTTGTTGAGTATTTCTTAGCACTCTTCTTCGTGGTGCTGCAACTGGATCTTTTTCCATCTCTAGACGTGTATTTTGGCCCAGTTTGCTTCTATATCTTAACGACGTATTGTCAGCAGAGCAAATTTTAATCCCTAAACTTGTCCAAAGCATCAAGAACAGCACCCACCACATCATTAAAAGGCACTTTCTCTGTGGTATGCTGCAGCTGCACTTTCTCTGCGGTATGCTGCAGCTGCACTTTCTCTGCGGTATGCTGCAGCTGCACTTTCTCTGCGGTATGCTGCAGCTGCACTTTCTCTGCGGTATGCTGCAGCTGCACTTTCTCTGCGGTATGCTGCAGCTGCACTTTCTCTGATGCAGGCTGATGCTGCAGCTGCACTTTCTCTGCGTATGCTGCAGCTGCACTTTCTCTGCGGTATGCTGCAGCTGCACTTTCTCTGCGGTATGCTGCAGCTGCACTTTCTCTGCGGTATGCTGCAGCTGCACTTTCTCTGCGGTATGCTGCAGCTGCACTTTCTCTGCGGTATGCTGCAGCTGCCACTCTCATTATTAAAGAAACTTGAAATTCTGCTGAAGTAGTATGGCATGTATCTTGTCTTGCTGACAGGTCTAACTGTGCTCCTTCTAATGTTCTTAGAGTTATGAAAACCTGCAAAGAAAAGTAGTAAAGTCAACTGCATGGCAAATGCAACAGGGTTAAAAATATTGAGCCCAAGTAAGGCTAATATTGAGAATGCAAGAGTGAGGGATTATGAGCATAATTTGAGTATGTATGGTGCATATTTTCATTAAACAGATACACACAGTAGATGGTGGTATGATAGCATGGCACACGGCAGCGACAGAGGCAGTCTAGCTCCGCTATTTCTTCAACGACCAGTGTCAATTAAAGCTCCTGTGATGGCCTAATTGAAAGTACAACTGCATTAACACACGTAGAACCCAATATGACCAAAAAAAAATTAAAAATTCTTTATTTCTGATAATATTACAAAGTGGGGTTTACATATTTTATGGTATTATTACATATTATAAAATGCTTATTACAAGAAGGCCACTAGTATGCCTAGGTATTTCGGGCAGACTTATACTAGATTTTACTCTATATTGACAATAATTATACTGGTACAGTGGAACCCCGGTTAACGAAAAAAATTAATTGCAGAAGCCTGCTCAAGTGCCATTACCGAACGAATTTACTTAAGAAAAAATGTCATTTAGGTTAGTCTATTTCAGACCTCCAAAAATACACTTCCACAAGCACTTACAATATTATACTTACATAATTGCACGATTTCCGGGGTGTTCGTTAACCGGGGTTCCACTGTATTAAGGTTAGGTAATTGTAGTGATTAACTAGATTTACAGAATTGAGGTAGTTCAATTAGTTTATCTATTGATGGAAATGGTGTCATTTTGGCATGATACAGTTTCTATATTGGAGTGTCTTAGGCAAACTTATGACTAGCTTAAGAATTATGATGCAATAGCTGTATTAAGAATTTTGTTTACAGTCATGTGTAAATTAAGGGAAGTCACAGATATCAATAAGAAAACTAACAGTGGATATATACAACCTGATAAAATAGACGACCAAAGGAGAACTGCCCTGTAAACCCAAACACCGCCCGCTGCCAGACGAACACCTAACCCAAGCTCCGTGTAAATAAAGCTCTCGCCTACTTCACATCACCAGCAACTACTTCAGTGATACTAAGAGAGCAAATCACACAAGAAACAGCACCAAGAACATCAATAAAACACCAAGGAATCTACTATTCAACTTGTCTACCCAGCAGGATGCTGGTGCATCATCCAACCCCCTCACCACGCCCAGGGCTACTCAACAATAAAAAAAAATAAAAAAAAAATATTTTAGCATTATACACGTTTGTACAAAGGAGTGTAACAACTGGGTAAACACGCCAATTGCCCCTTCATATGCAGAGCATTTCAGGCAAGCTTAAGACTAACTTAGGATTAATAAGGCAATAACAGTGCTGTAGTTCTTCATATGGCCATTAGGTGAGTTACAGTGAATACAAGAAAATCGAATATTCAAGTATTCACGCTATATGGCTTTAATAAGTTCAGTAGAGAAGAATTACAGTTTTGAAATACATGTAGTATATAAAAAATGGCCAACTCCCTTTCTGACTCTCCTTCCTTCCCAGGTCTCAGCACTCCTGCTAATCTCTCAGGTATGACCAATTCAAATTCAAATTTTATTTCCTTGCAATGACTTTAGGTAGTTGAGTGGGTGCCCCCTTATACCATAGTGTGCTAATTTTGTGAACAGTAAATCATGGTCGACTGTATCAAAAGCTTTGCGTAGATCAATGAAGATTCCCAGTGGGACTTCTTTCTTCAGCCGAGTTCTCTGTAGAAAATCCTAGTTCTCTGTAGAAAATCCTAGTTTTCCTGTAGAAAAGCAGAGTTCTCTGTAGAAAATCTTAGTTCTCTGTAGAAAATCCTAGTTTTCCTGTAGAAAAGCCGAGTTCTCTGTGAGGTGCTTGCCCTCTCATTCACGGGCGCTGAAGTATTGTTGTGTGAGGTGCTTGCCCTCTCATTCACGGGCACTGAAGTATTGTTGTGTGAGGTGCTTGCCCTCTCATTCACGGGCGCTGAAGTATTGTAGTTTACATTGAGATTACAGTGGACCCCCGAGTTTCGTAAAAACTTCACTCCTGAAGTCTGCTCAAGTGCCATTACCGAACGAATTTACCCCCTTAAGAAAAAATGTCACGTAGGTTAGTCTATTTCAGACCCCCAAAAATACTTTTCCACAAGCACTTACAATATTATA
Source organism: Cherax destructor (assembly GCA_009830355.1). Taxonomy (NCBI): domain Eukaryota; kingdom Metazoa; phylum Arthropoda; class Malacostraca; order Decapoda; family Parastacidae; genus Cherax; species Cherax destructor. The sequence goes on along the minus strand of WNWK01008818.1, from coordinate 75,171 downwards.
CTTACATAAATGTACGATTTCCGGGGTTTACGAAACTCGGGGGTCCACTGTATATAATTACAATAATGAGTTGCATCTCAAAGAGAGCCACTATCATGCCATGGCATTATGGGCAGACTAAATTTAATGGCTTACAGACTACTTAATACTACTAGAGAAATTGATCATAGTTTGTTTAAGTTGTACATCTGTTTTTATTTATAGCAGACAGCAAGTTTTCTCAAATTAACAATCTGGGGATATAACATTGGGACAAGTTGAAAGTATTTTGCAGGTTGTTTATATCAAAGTATTATTATTTTTTTTATTAACACATCGGCCGATTCCCACCAAGGCAGGGTGGCCCGAAAAAGAAAAACTTTCATCATCATTCACTCCATCACTGTCTTGCCAGAAGGGTGCTTTACACTACAGTTATAAAACTGCAACATTAACACCCCTCCTTCAGAGTGCCGGCACTGTACTTCCCATCTCCAGAACTCAAGTCCGGCCTGCCGGTTTCCCTGAATCCCTTCATAAATGTTACTTTGCTCACACTCCAACAGCACGTCAAGTATTAAAACCATATGCCTCCATTCACTCCTATCAAATACGCTCACACATGCTTGCTGGAAGTCCAAGCCCTCGCACACAAAACTTCCTTTACCCTCCCTCCAACCTTTCCTAGGCCGACCCCTACCCCGCCTTCCCTCCACTACAGATTTATACACTCGAAGTCACTCTGTCTCGTTCCATTCTCTCTACATGTCCAAACCACCTCAACAACCCTCCTCAGCTCTCTGGACAATCGTTTTGGTAATCCCGCACCTCCTCCTAATTTCCAAACTCCGAATTCTCTGCATTATATTCACACCACACATTGACCTCAGACATGACATCTCCACTGCCTCCAGCCTTCTCCTCGTTGCAACCTCGACAGCAACCACCCAGGGAGGTACTACCGTCCTGCCAGGTGACTGTGAAACAGAAACCTGAAACTGTTTTACATGATGGTAGGATTGCTGGTGTCTTTTTTCTGTCTCATAAACACGCTGGATAACAGGTATATCTAGCTACTTCTACTTACACTTTAGGTCACACTACACTGGCATACACATGCATATATATACATACACACATCTAGGTTTTTCTTCTTTTTCTTAATAGCTCTTGTTCTTTTTATTTTCTCTATTGTCCATGGGGAAGTGGAAAAGAATCTTTCCTCCGTAAGCCATGCGTGTCGTATGAGGCGACTAAGATGCCGGGAGCAATGGGCTAGTAACCCCTTCTCCTGTACAAATCTACTAAAAACGAGAAGAAGCATGGGTGATGAATGTATATCAAAGTAAATAATTAAATTATATTATTTGGTAAAGTTAAGTATTGAGTATTGAGTTTTTAGTTTAGGGTGAGTATGTGGTTTTTGAGAAGAGTCTTAAATTGATGGTCAGACTGGGTTACTTTAGTATTTACTGGTAATGAATTCCAAATTTTGGGGCCCTTTATGTGCAGAGCTTTTGCACAATGTGATATTGACATGGGGTACATCAAAAAGTGATGTGTCTAGTGTTATAGTCGTGCGTCCTGTTAAGGTTGGCGAGGAGAAGTTTGAGTGGAGGGTTTATGTTTGAGTGAAGTGTTCTATAAAAATAGTAGGCACAATAATAAGTATGGATGTTCTTGACAGTGAGTAGTTTTAGACTTTTGAATATTGGTGGAGTATGTTGTCTGGAGTGGGAATTTATCATCATTCTGACTGCAGCCTTTTGTTGGGTTATTAGTGGTCTTATGTGATTGAATATTGTTGATCCCCATGCACAATTTCCATAGGCAAGATAAGGGTAGATGAGTGAATGATGCAGTGCAAGGAGAGCTGATTGTGGAACATAGTGCTGTATCTTTGATAGTATGCCTACTGTTTTGGAGATTTTCTTGGAAATCTGAAGGCCGGGAGCGAGTCAAGGCCGGGAGCGAGTCAAGGCCGGGAGCGAGTCAAGGCCGGGAGCGAGTCAAGGCCGGGAGCGAGTCAAGGCCGGGAGCGAAGCAAGGCCGGAGCGAAGCCAAGGCGGGAGCGAAGCCAAGGCCGGGAGCGAAGCCAAGGCCGGGAGTGAAGCCAAGGCCGGAGCGAAGCCAAGGCCGGGAGCGAGTCAAGGCTGGAGCGAGCAGGCGGAGCGAGCAAGGCCGGGAGCGAGCCAAGGCCGGGAGCGAGTCAAGGCTGGGAGCGAAGTCCAAGGCCGGAGCGAAGTCAAGGCCGGGAGCGAGTCAAGGCCGGGAGCGAGTCAAGGCTGGGAGCGAGTCAAGGCTGGGAGCGAGTCAAGGCTGGGAGCGAGTCAAGGCTGGGAGCGAGTCAAGGCTGGGAGCGAGTCAAGGCTGGGAGCGAGTCAAGGCTGGGAGCGAGTCAAGGCTAGGAGCGAGTGAATTGTTAGTGGGGATAAGGAAAGTCCCTTCCATTGAAGCTTATCTTAGAACATTAAAATATTGTATTATAACTACTGATAATCATCATCTATCATCCATCATCATCTATCATCCATCAGTATCTATCAATCATCCATCAGTATCTATCAATCATCCATCAGTATCTATCAATCATCCATCATCATCTATCAATCATCCATCATCATCTATCAATCATCCATCATCATCTATCAATCATCCATCATCATCTATCAATCATCCATCATCATCTATCAATCATCCATCATCATATATCAATCATCCATCATCATATATCAATCATCCATCATCTATCAATCATCCATCATCATCTATCAATCATCCATCATCATCTATCAATCATCCATCATCTATCATCTATCAATCATCCATCATCACCTATCAATCATCCATCATCATCTATCATCATCTATCAATCATCCATCATCTATCAATCATCCATCATCATCTATCAATCATCCATCATCATCTATCAATCATCCATCATCATCTATCAATCATCCCTCATCATCTATCAATCATCCATCATCATCTATCAATCATCCATCATCATCTATCAATCATCCATCATCATCTATCAATCATCCATCATCATCTATCAATCATCCATCATCATCTATCAATCATCCATCATCATCTATCAATCATCCATCATCATCTATCAATCATCCATCATATATCAATCATCCATCATCATCTATCAATCATCCATCATCATCTATCAATCATCCATCATCTATCAATCATCCATCATCTATCAATCATCCATCATCTATCAATCATCCATCATCTATCAAATCAAATCAAAAATTTATTTCTAGTAATATTACAAAGTGGGGTATACTCATAGTATTAATACATTTTATGGTGTAGATATTACAAGATGGCCAATAATATGCCTAGGTATGCCTAGGCTTTTCAGGCAGTCTTATGATAGGTCTTACTCAATAGTGATACAATGATTATACTGATAGTAAGGTTGTCTCCTGGCTGTCTTCAAGGTGCTAGACAGGCACCTAAAGTCAGTACCTGATCAGCCGGGCTGTAGTTCGTACGTCGGTTTGTGTGCGGACAGCAATAACAGCCTGGTTGATCAGGCCTTGATCCACCACGAGGCCTGGTCATGGACCAGACCGCGGGGGCGTTGATCCCCGGAAAACCCTCCAGGTATCATCTTCAATCACCGTTATTTATCATTCCTCATCTTCATTCACTGTCATCTACCATCATCTTCAATTACCGTTATTTATCATCCCTCATCTTCATTCACTGTCATCTACCATCATCTTCAATCACCGTTATTTATCATCCCTCATCTTCATTCACCATCATCTACCATCATCTTCAATCACCGTTATTTATCATCCATCATCTTCATTCACCGTCATCTACCATCATCTTCCTTCACCGTTATTTATCATCCCTCATCTTCATTCACCATCATCTACCATCATCTTCAATCACCATCATCTACCATCATTTTCAATCACCGTTATTTATCATCCCTCATCTTCATTCACCATCATCTACAATTAGCTATCGTCATCCATCATGCTCCATCGTCATCCATCATGCTCCATCGTCATCTATCATGCTCCATCGTCATCCATCATGCTCCATCGTCATCCATCATGCTCCATCGTCATCCATCATGCTCCATCGTCATCCATCATGCTCCATCGTCATCCATCATGTTCCATCATGCTCCATCATCATCCATCATGCTCCATCATCATCCATCATGCTCCATCATCATCCATCATGCTCCATCATCATCCATCATGCTCCATCGTCATCCATCATGCTCCATCGTCATCCATCATGCTCAACCAACATCAAAATAGTATTTAGCTAAACCCGTATTGGTCATACAGCACTTGAGATTATTATTATTATTATTACATTCATAGGGCACCGTTAAACCTGTATGGATTATACAGCGCCTGGGGAGGCATTCAGGTTCAATCCGAGGAAGGGGATCGCAGGTTCAATTCCTGAGCGCATCCCTCACCAGCATCAAGGAACCTCCCTCCCTTGAAGGTCAGGAGCACTACAGAATTCTCCAATTCACTGTAATATTCCTCTTTACCCTCGAATCAATGATTATGTTGAAGATACATCAAGGTTATTAATTCCTATCACACACTCATGATGTAATGGTCAATCTAACACAAAATTAACATTAATAAGTCATTCAGTTGGGTGTATATTTACCGTTGTTGCAGATTTCTTCTCCCGGCATAATAAGCCTATCAACCAGGCCAAAGCTTCTTCAAAACACTCCACCACTCATCAAAGAAAGCTTAACAATGAAGGAACATCTAAGTTTAATATAATACCATAATAATGCATACATCAAGACCCATCTTGTGACTGTGTCTGCTATTAATTGTTAAAGAAAACGGGACGTTGAATCCTACACAGGTTCTCCTACAACTATTTTGTTATTTTTGTTAAAAAAAATATTTAATAACTTTTACTCATTAATCTAAATGGTAGCGTATTGTATTATACGCACTACTACTTTACCATAGCTAATAGTTTTTCATGCTACCAATATATTATTATAAGAGCAGTGTAAGAGGCCTACTGGTCCATGTTAGGCAGGTTCTATTATTCACACCCAACCATATTCACTCAGGCCTCTTGGTGGATCAGGGTCTGATCAACCAGGCTGTTACTGCCGGCCGCACGCAAACTGACGTACGAACCACAACCCGGTTGGTCAGGTACTGACTTTAGGTGCCTGTCCAGTGCCTTTTTGAAGACAGCCAGGGGTCTATTGGTAATCCCCCTAATGTATGCTGGGAGGCAGTTGAACAGTCTTGGGCCCCGGACACTTACGATGTTGTCTCTCAGTGTACTCGTGGCGCCCCTGCTTTTCATCGGGGGAATGTTGCATTTCCTGCAGAGTCTTTTGCTTTCATAGGGAGTGATTTTCGTGTGCAGGTTTAGTACCAATCCCTCCAGGACCTTCCAAGTGTATATTATCATGTACCTCTCTCGCCTGCGTTCCAGGGAATACAGATCAAGGACCTTCAACCGTTTCCAGTAATTTAGGTGCTTTATCGTACTTATGTGTGCTGTGAAAGTTCTTTGTACACTCTCCAGGTCTGCAATGTCGTCAGCCTTGAAGGAGGCTGTTAGTGTACAACAGTATTCCAGCCTAGAGAGAACAAGTGATTTGAAGAGTGTCATCATGGGCTTGGCGTCCCTAGTTTTGAAGGTTCTCATTATCCATCATATCATTTTCCTAGCCGATGAGGTAGATACATTGTTGTGGTATTTAAAGGCGAGATCCTCTGACATTATCACTCCCAAGTCCTTCACATTTCTTTTTCACTGGTTAGAATTTGTCGTATACCTTGATACATTTTTTATTTCCTCAAGTTTTCCATATCTGAGTACTTGAAATTTCTCCTCGTTGAACTTCATATTGTTTTTCGTGGCCCATTTGAAGATTTGGTTGATGTCCGCTTGGAGTTTTGCAGTGTCTTCAATGGAGGTCCCTGCCATGGCAATCCGATTGTCATCCGCAAAGGAAGACACGGAGCTATGGCTTACATACATGACAACAGGAGAATGCAACGCTTCTTCTTGTAACTTATTTCACCCCGAAATGTGTCACTCGTCAGTCCAAGAAAGATAGTGATACGACATATACTGTCAGGCATACCATCTAAAGGGTACAAGAAGATACAGATCACCCAGACCATGGGAAACAAAAGATGGGAGCCAAAGCCACTCCATAGATGGAGGTTTTTTAGTGCCAGGAAGAAAAAAAGACTGGCAAGAAATGACAGAAATCTTACAACTGAAAACTCTTTTAAAGTGAAGGGGCAGTCATTGGCCTCCACTCCAGAACAACAGATATTAATGCCAGCAAACAAAGCCCCCCTACATTGCAAACATACAGTTTCTAAAAGCCATCAACAAAAAGCAAAAACCTTTCATCAAGGGACTACTCACAGAGTTAAACGCAATGTTTGCGGCTATCAGAGAGACCCACATAAAGGATCATTTTGACAACGAAACATGGATCTCAGGTTATAACCTATTCAGATGCAACAGATCAAACAGACAACAAGGGAAGTTGGGGGAAGGGTTGGCCTATACATCACAGAGTCGCTCATTTGCTCAGAACTACTAAACACCTCAAATGATGTAGCTGAAGTTTTGACAGTAAAGATCGAAAACCAAAACTTTGTCATTGTGGTTGTATACAAGCCTCCGGATGCTACTTCCCAACAATTCCAGGAACAGCTTTTGAAAATTGACCACTGTCTGGAAAATCTTCCAACTCCTGCTCCAAACATCTTGCTAATGGGCGATTTCAACTTGAGGCACCTAAAATGGAGGAATGTGAGAGATAATGTTTTAGCAGAAGTCACCCCCAGGAGGCAGCTCAAACGAAAATTCACACACACACACACACACATGCTATTAAATTTCTGCTCCAAATTCACCTTAAACCAGCAAATAATAGAGACAACAAAACTAGAAAATACTGGACCTCATCTTCACTAAAAATAATAGAAGAGCAGACATGTATGCACAGGGCTCCTGATCAGCAAAATGTGATCAGTTATGATGGAGCCTTCACCAAATTCAACTTCAGTAACAAAAACATACAGTGGGAACAAGGCAACCATGTCCTAAATGAAATAATCTGGGAACATACCCTAAACAACATGGATCAGAGCATTTCCCTAGAAAGAATTAACTCTGTGGCACTTGCAGTATGCTCAAGGCACATTCCTTTAAGAAAAAGAAAGCGAAGATGTAAACTAGAAAGAGAGAGATACTCCCTATATAGGCGAAGGTGAAGAATCACAGAGCTGCTGAGAGGGGCCAGTATATCTGAAATACGAAGGGAAGTACTGGTCAGAGAAAGAGCAAACTTAAGCTTAAGGGATCTTACATGAGACAAGAATTTCAGGAAGAACTTAAAGCCATAAATGAAAATGAAAGAAACCCAAAATACTTCCTTTCTTATGCCAAATCTAAGGCGAACACAACATTAAATATTGGACCCCTGCTAAAATTAATATATTACCAAAGGTGACCCTCACCTATTTTGATTCACTTGTAATTATGCTCTCCTCCCCCAGTAGATGTTTCAGTTCTGTATATCCATTTAGGATCATTCATGCTTGATCTGAATTCACTATGAGGAATATATGCAGGTTTGCCAACTTGTAAACAATGCTTTGGAAAATGTCATATTGGCAATCATCGCTACCTTCTATCAATCATTGTTCCTCATTATAGTCCCTAGCCACGTTACCCCATCAATACTTCTCGGGTGATCCTTTGGACTTTTATAAGCTCTTCATTTATCTCAAGATTATCTGTCAGATAATTCTTATTTGTCAGAAACAAGTCAACAAATTATTTCCTCTATTTAATTCTAACACTAACACTGCAGCTGGCGTTGGTGGCTGGAGCCATGAGTGTCTCCCAGTCCTGACGTATAGTGAAGTTGGGTTTGTGCACTCCCGCTAAACCACTCATGAGGTTTAGTAGAATTTAGTTTACTAGTTCATTTGATGCCGTGGAGGAGGATAAGGAGGCTGGCGAGGTAATTTGGGAGTCTGTAAGTACTGCCAGCCCACCTAGTGCGACCGACAGTGAGGGTGGCATCCACTGTTTATCAAGGGAAAATTTAAGGTTTTTTCTAACACAGACTTTAGAAACGAATCATCTTTTAAGTTTGTAACTGTTGATGGCTACAGAGCATTGTAAAAACTACGTGAGTTTAGGGAGGGACAGGTGTCTACTGAGTAGTCTACTGAGTAGGTAGAAAACATTAGGTGCATCAGTCCCTCTGATCCAGTCTCCAATTGTCTCGAAATCGGAGATTCTTTTCTAGAATCAGGATGACAGAACTAGAACGGAGAGGAACTACAAGAAGAGTACTGTCGGCTAGATAAATGGACTGTACTCCTGGTAAATGACCTATGGGTTCTCATAAAACAATTCACAATTAGAACAGTTTAAGGTTAGTCCTAGATTCTCTCCAACCATTTTTATTTTCTCAATGTTCTCTAGCAGTGCCAGCTATAGTGCCATCATCCTTAATGACTAAGCAGAAAAGGGAAGGGGTGAGGAAGTCACCCTGTGGGACACCTTCACATGAGTTAATTTCGTGTTCAACAAAGAAAATGTCCGAGATGTCACTATAACAATTGGAGGAATCGATAGAGGGAAGCGAAATGTCGGTGGATGTCTAAGAGTACAATAAACCTACTAAGTTGAAAGCGTCGATAAATTCCAGTTTGACAGGGACGTTTTGATGGTTCGGTTGGCGTGGTATGACCTTGCTGCATGGACTACTGCCTTACATCCTTGGGATATCCCAAACCCAAACCCAGTTAGAGGAGTGTGGCTGCTTCTCGACTCGCCATTCTCACAACCCTCTCAATAATATTGTCACACCTTTCGTAATTATGTGCTGGAATGCGATAAAATGAATGAATTCAGAAACAATTCATAAATGTTCAAGAAATATCAAAGTATTTAATCCACACTGGTAAACTGCCAACCATTCTGGAAAAAAATATTCTGACTGCCTATCGTAAATAACTCTTAACCATTCAAAGTTGTTTAAATTCAAGCAGACCTTGCTATAATTATAAGGTAATGTAAATAATTCAGAGGCACACATAAGCTGCATTGTAATATTCTTGTGACTTAAATGTCTTCATAAATAACTCATTATGATTGTAAGGTAATATAAACATGTAAATATTTCTTTACCATTGTAACTTGTGTAGCTATCAAAACTTTGTTGCCCAGTCCCTTGACCAATTGTGTGCCTCTGTAACCTTTTGACTACCACCCACACCATGGGTATGTGGTGACTACCTCCCATACCATGGGTATGTGGTGACTACCACCCACACCATGGGTATGTGGTGACTACCTCCCATACCATGGGTATGTGGTGACTACCTCCCATACCATGGGTATGTGGTGACTACCACCCACACCATGGGTATGTGGTAATACCACCCACACCATGGGTATGTGGTGACTACCATCCACACCATGGGTACGTGGTGACTACCTCGCACACCATGGGTATGTGGTGACTACCACCTACACCATGGGTATGTGGTGACTACCTCCCACACCACGGGTATGTGGTCACTACCACCCACATCATGAGTATGTGGTAACTACCACCCACACCATGGGTATGTCAAACCTATGAGACTACTTGCTGAACCTGGCGGAATGACATAGGAGTTTTATACACACTAGAATCTTGAAAGTGGCACTTTCTTGAGAGTGGCACTTTTTTGAGAGTAGCACTTTTTTGAGTAACACTTTCTTGAGAGTGGCACTTTCTTGAGTGGCACTTTCTTGAGAGGCACATTCTTGAGTGGCACTTTCTTGAGTGGCACTTTCTTTTGAGAGTGACACTTTGAAGGCACTTTCTGAGAGTGGCACTTTCTTGAGTGACACTTTCTTGAGAGTGGCACTTTCTTGAGAGTGACACTTTCTTGAGAGTGACACTTTCTTGAGTGACACTTTCTTGAGAGTGACACTTTCTTGAGAGACACACTCTCTTGAGAGTGGCACTTTCCTTAGAGTGGCAATTTTTTGAGAGTGGCACTTTCTTGAGAGTGGCACTTTCTTGAGTGACACTTTCTTCAGAGTGGCACTTTCTTGAGAGTGGCATCTTCTTGAGTGACACTTTCTTGAGAGTGACACTTTCTTGAGAGTGACACTTTCTTGAGAGTGGCACTTTCTTGAGAGTGACACTTTCTTGAGTGACACTTTCTTGAGTGGCACTTTCTTCAGCGTGACACTTTTTGAGTGACATTTTATGAGTGGCACTTTCTTGAGGGTGGCACTTTCTTGAGAGTGCACATTCTTAGAGTGGCACTTTCTTGAGTGACACTTTCTTGAGTGACACTTTCTTGAGAGTGGCACTTTCTTGAGTGACACTTTCTTGAAGTGGCACTTTCTTGGAGTGACACTTTCTTGAGAGTCGCACTTTCTTGAGAGTGGCACTTTCTTGAGTGACGCTTTCTTGAGTGACACTTTCTTGAGAGTGGCACTTTCTTGAGAGTGACACTTTCTGAGAGTGGCATTTAAGAGTGAACTTGAGAGTTACACTTCTAGATGACACTCTTGAGGTGTTTTGAGAGGGCAAACGATGGGAGTGGTAGAGTAACTCTACTACCCATGGTGTGGGTGGGTAGTCACACTATACCCATGTGTGGGTGGTAGTCACACATACCCATGGTGTGGTGGTAGTCACACTATACCCATGGTGTGGGTGGTAGTCACACTATACCCATGGTGTGGGTGGTAGTCACACTATCCCATGGTGTGTGGTAGTCACACTCATACCCATGGTGTTGGTAGTCACACTATACCCATGGTGTGAGGTTAGTCACACTATACCCATGGTGTGGTGGTAGTCACCTATGACCCATTTGTGGGTGAGTCACACTATCCTCATGGTGGGTGGTAGTCACACTATACCATGGTGTGGGTGGAGTCACACTATCCCATGGTGTGGTGTGGTAGTCACACTATACCCATGGTGTGGTGGTAGTCACACTATCCCATGGTGTGGTGGAGTCACACTATCCCATGGTGGGTGGTGAGTCACACTATACCCATGGTGTGGGTGGTAGTCACACCCATGGTGTGGTGCCCATGGTGTGGGTGGTAGTCACACTATACCCATGGTGTGGGTGGTAGTCACACTATACCCATGGTGTGGTGGTAGTCACACTATACCCATGGTGTGGGTGGTGTCACACTATCCCATGGTGTGGGTGGTAGTCACACTATCCCATGGTGTGGGTGGTAGTCACACTATACCCATGGTGTGGGTGGTAGTCACACTATCCCATGTGTGGGTGGTAGTCACACTATACCCATGGTGTGGGTGGTAGTCACACTACCCATGGTGTGGGTGGTAGTCACACTATACCCATGGTGTGGGTGGTAGTCACACTATACCCATGGTGTGGGTGGTAGTCACACTATACCCATGGTGTGGGTGTGTCACACTATCCCATGGTGGGTGGTAGTCACACTATACCCATGGTGTGGGTGGTAGTCACACTATACCCATGGTGGGTGGTAGTCACACTATACCCATGGTGTGGTGGTAGTCACACTATACCCATGGTGTGGGTGGTAGTCACACTATACCCATGGTGTGGTGGTAGTCACACTATACCCATGGTGTGGGTGGTAGTCACTATACCCATGGTGTGGGTGGTAGTCACACTATCCCATGGTGTGGTGGTAGTCACACTATCCCATGGTGTGGGTGTGTCACCTTATGTGTGTGGAGTCTCTGGGTGGGTGGAGCCCTTCCAGGTGGGTGTAGTACACTTGGTGTAGTACACTTCATTTGTGAGTCATATCCCTGTGTCACTGGTGACACATACCATGGTGGGTGGTAGTCACTATACCCATGGTTGGGTGGACACTATATGGGTGTAAGTCATATCCCAGGTGTGGGTGGTAGTCACACTATACCCATGGTGGTGGGTACACTATCTGGTGTGGTGTCACACATCCCATGGTGTGGGTGTAGTCACACTATACCCATGGTGTGGGTAGTCACACTATACCATGGTGGGTGGAGTCACATACCCATGGTGGGTGGTAGTCACACTATACCCATGGTGTGGGTGGTAGTCACTACCATTTGTGGGTCACCTACCATGGTGTGGGTGTACACTATACCCATGGTGTGGGTGTGTAACAAGGTTATCACACATCCCATGGTGTGGTGGTAGTCACACTATACCCATGGGTGGTGTACATCTTACCCATGTGGGTGGTAGTCACACTACCCATGGTGGGGTAGTCACACTATCCCATGGTGTGGGTGGTAGTCACACTATACCCATGGTGTGGTGGTAGTCACACTATGCCCATGGTGTGGGTGGTAGTCACACTATCCCATGGTGTGGGGGGTAGTCACACTATCCCCATGGTGTGGGTGGTAGTCACACTATACCCATGGTGTGGTGGTAGTCACACTATACCTATGGTGTGGGTGGTAGTCACACTATACCCATGGTGTGGGTGGTAGTCACACCATACCCATGTGTGGGTGGTAGTCACACTATACCCATGGTGTGGGTGGTAGTCACACTATACCCATGGTGTGGGTGGTAGTCACACTATACCCATGGTGTGGTGGTAGTCACACTATACCCATGGTGTGGTGGTAGTCACACTATACCCATGGTGTGGGTGGTAGTCACACTATACCCATGGTGTGGTGGGTAGTCACACTATACCCATGGTGTGGGTGGTAGTCACACTATACCCATTGGTGTGGGTGGTAGTCACACTATACCCATGGTGTGGGTGGTAGTCACACTATGCCCATGGTGTGGGTGGTAGTCACACTATACCCATGGTGTTGGTGGTAGTCACACTATACCCATGGTGTGGGTGGTAGTCACACTATACCCATGGTGTGGGTGGTAGTCACACTATACCCATGGTGTGGGTGGTAGTCACACTATACCCATGGTGTGGGTGGTAGTCACACTATACCCATGGTGTGGGTGGTAGTCACACTATACCCATGGTGTGGGTGGTAGTCACACATAGCCCATGGTGTGGGTGGTAGTCACACCATCCCATGGTGTGGTGGTAGTCACACTATACCCATGGTGTGGGTGGTAGTCACACTATACCCATGGTGTGGGTGGTAGTCACACTATACCCATGGTGTAGGTGGTAGTCACACTATACCCATGGTGTGGGTGGTAGTCACACTATGCCCATGGTGTGGGTGGTAGTCACACTATACCCATGGTGTGGGTGGTAGTCACACTATGCCCATGGTGTGGGTGGTAGTCACACTATACCCATGGTGTGGGTGGTAGTCACACTATACCCATGGTGTGGGTGGTAGTCACACTATACCCATGGTGTGGGTGGTAGTCAAACATATACCATGGTGTGGGTGAACAAGTACTGAATGAACAATACTGGGCAAAACAAGAGTGGTTGAATAGGTACTGTGGTAATGAAACTAAGTTACTGTGGTATGACAATCTGGGTAATGACAAGTTACTGGATGCTTAGGGTGAGTCACATACCATGGTGTACTGTGTAATGACCCAAGTTGGTATAACTATCGGTGTATGTAAACAAGTTTGTGGTAATGAACAAGCATTGACTGTGGTATGAACGTTACCTGTGGTAATGACACTATACCCATGTGGTATGAAGGTTACTGTAGTAATGAACCCATTGGTGTGGTATGAGTCACACTATGCCATGGTCAAGTGTGGTATGACACATTACTGTGGTAATGAACTATACTGTGGTAGAACAAGTTACCTGGTTGGTGGTGAACACATTGTGGTAGACAATTACGTGATGAACGTTACTGTGGTATGACAATTACTGTGGTAATAGAACAAGGTTGTGGTAATGAACAAGCTACTGTGGTAATGAACAACGTGTACTGGTGGTAGACACTATACCTGTGGTAATAGACACTACATGGGTAGCACACATGCATGGGTGTATGTGGTATAACATATGGTAGTGGTAATGAACACATACCATGTGGATGGATCAATTACCATGGTATGAACAAGTTACTGTGGTAAGAATCAAGTTACTGTGGTAATAACCTCATTGTGGTAGACACAGCTCATGTGGTGTGACAAGTACCAGTGTGGTGATCGAACAAGTCACTGTGGTTATAACAGCCATGTGGTAATAACAATTCTGTGTTGCTGGTAATAACAAGTACTGTGGTAATGAACAGTACCATGTGGTAATGAACAACTCATGTGGTAATGAACAAGTTACTGTGGTAATGAACAGTTACTGGTAATGAACGTACTGTGGTATGCAATCCATGGGTAATGAACAAGTTACTGTGGTAATGACACATATTACTGTGGTAATGACAAGTACTGTGTAATGACAGTCTGTGGTAGAACAAGCTACTGTGGTAATGAACAAGTTACTGTGGTAATGAACGTTACTGTGGTAATGAACAAACGTATGTTGCGTTGTGGTAATGAACAAGCTACTGGGTAATGAACAAGTTACTGTGGTAATGAACAAGTTACTGTGGTAATGAACAAGTTACTGTGGTAATGAACAAGTTACTGTGGTAATGAACAAGTTACTGTGGTAATGAACAAGTTACTGTGGTAATGAACAAGTTACTGTGGTAATGAACAAGTTACTGTGGTGCAAATGAACAAGTTACTGTGGTAATGAACAAGTTACTGTGGTAATGAACAAGTTACTGTGGTAATGAACAAGTTACTGTGGTAATGAACAAGTTACTGTGGTAATGAACAAGTTACTGTGGTAATGAACAAGTTACTGTGGTAATGAACAAGTTACTGTGGTAATGAACAAGTTACTGTGGTAATGAACAAGTTACTGTGGTAATGAACAAGTTACTGTGGTAATGAACAAGTTACTGTGGTAATGAACAAGTTACTGTGGTAATGAACAAGTTACTGTGGTAATGAACAAGTTACTGTGGTAATGAACAAGTTACTGTGGTAATGAACAAGTTACTGTGGTAATGAACAAGTTACTGTGGTAATGAACAAGTTACTGTGGTAATGAACAAGTTACTGTGGTAATGAACAAGTTACTGTGGTAATGAACAATTACTGTGGTAATGAACAAGTTACTGTGGTAATGAACATGTGTGGTAATGAACAAGTTACTGTGGTAATGAACAAGTTACTGTGGTAATGAACAAGTTACTGTGGTAATGAACAAGTTACTGTGGTAATGAACAAGTTACTGTGGTAATGAACAAGTTACTGTGGTAATGAACAAGTTACTGTGGTAATGAACAAGTTACTGTGGTAATGAATAAGTTACTGTGGTAATGAGAAGTTACTGTGGTAATGAACAAGTTACTGTGTTAATGAACAAGTTACTGTGGTAATGAGTACGAGACAGTTACTGTGGTAATGAACAAGTTACTGTGGTAATGAACAAGTTACTGTGGTAATGAACAAGTTACTGTGGTAATGAACAAGTTACTGTTGCGAGTAATGAACAAGTTACTGTGGTAATGAACAAGTTACTGTGGTAATGAACAAGTTACTGTGGTAATGAACAAGTTACTGTGGTAATGAACAAGTTACTGTGGTAATGAAGTACTGTGGTAATGAACAAGTTACTGTGGTAATGAACAAGTTACTGTGGTAATGAACAAGTTACTGTGGTAATGAACAAGTTACTGTGGAATGAACATGTGGAATGACAAGTTACTGTAGGTAATGACAGTACGGTTACTGTGGTAATGAACAAGTTACTGTGGTAATGAACAAGTTACTGTGGTAATGAACAAGTTACTGTGGTTATGAACAAGTTACTGTGGTAATGAACAAGTTACTGTGGTAATGAACAATTACTGTGGTAATGAACAAGTTACTGTGGTAATGAACAAGTTACTGTGGTAATGAACAAGTTACTGTGGTAATGAACAAGTTACTGTGGTAATGAACAAGTTATTTGTGGCGTAATGAACAAGTTACTGTGGTAATGAACAAGTTACTGTGGTAATGAACAAGTTACTGTGGTAATGAACAAGTTACTGTGGTAATGAACAAGTTACTGTGGTAATGAACAAGTTACTGTGGTAATGAACAAGTTACTGTGGTAATGAACAAGTTACTGTGGTAATGAACAGAGTTACTGTGGTAATGAACAAGTTACTGTGGTAATGAACAAGTTACTGTGGTAATGAACGTTACGTAGACAAGTTACTGTGGTAATGAACAAGTTACTGTGGTAGAATAGAACAAGTTACTGTGGTAATGAACAAGTTACTGTGGTAATGAACAAGTTACTGTGGTAATGAACAAGTTACTGTGGTAATGAACAAGTTACTGTGGTAATGAACAAGTTACTGTGGTAATGAACAAGTTACTGTGGTAATGAACAAGTTACTGTGGTAATGAACAAGTTACTGTGGTAATGAACAAGTTACTGTGGTAATGAACAAGATTACTGTGGTAATGAACAAGTTACTGTGGTAATGAACAAGTTACTGTGGTATATGAACAAGTTACTGTGGTAATGAACAAGTTACTGTTATGAACAATCTGTGGTAATGAACAAGTTACTGTGGTAATGAACAAGTTACTGTGGTAATGAACAAGTTACTGTGGTAATGAACAAGTTACTCTGGTAATGAACAAGTTATACTGTGGTAATGAACAAGTTACTGTGGTAATGAACAAGTTACTGTGGTAATGAACAAGTTACTGTGGTAATGAACAAGTTACTGTGGTAATGAACAATTACTGTGGTAATAAACAAGTTACTGTGGTAATGAACAATTACTGTGATAATGAACAAGTTACTGTGGTAATGAACAAGTTACTGTGGTAATGAACAAGTTACTGTGGTAATGACCAATTACTGTGGTAATGAACAAGTTAGTGTGGTAATGACCAATTACTGTGGTAATAAACAAGTTACTGTGGTAATGAACAATTACTGTGGTAATGAACAAGTTACTGTGGTAATGAACAAGTTACTGTGGTAATGACCAATTACTGTGGTAATGAACAAGTTACTGTGGTAATGAACAATTACTGTGGTAATGAACAAGTTACTGTGGTAATGAACAAGTTACTGTGGTAATGAACAAGTTACAGTGGTAATGAACAAGTTACTGTGGTAATGAACAAGTTATGTGGTAATGAACAAGTTACTGTGGTAATGAACAAGTTACTGTGGTAATGAACAAGTTACTGTGGTAATGAACAAGTTACTGTGGTAATGAACAAGTTACTGTGGTAATGAACAAGTTACTGTGGTAATGAAATATTTATATGTTTATATCTGGTTACATTTGTAATGAGTTATTTATGAAGACATAAATTAAATCACAAGAAATATTACAAAAAATATTACCTTATATTTTTCACATGTCTGTGAATGTCTGTAGTATATTACAAACCATTGTGGAAAAAATACCCTGACTTCGTCCAGTGTAAACAACGCGTCATAGGCGTACAGGTCTTAACTTTTCATGATTATTTTTTTTTTTTTAGTTACCGCGTTGGTAGGCGTATCACGGGGAAGGGGGAGGGGGGTTGCTAGATGAAGGATGATTAATGAGGTCAGACCTTCAAAACAACTCTCTTCCCCCTCCCCCTCCCCTCCCCCACCCCCTCCCCCACCCCTCCCCCCTTGTGATACTGAGGTCAGAGCAGGCGAGACAGAGGGAGAAGCAAGGGTGTAAACTAAAGCAAGGGGAAACTAAACTAAGGAAGAGTAAATGAAAATATAATAGAAGGAGAGGATAATTGTAAAATAAATTTAATAGAGAGAGAGAGAGAGAATGTGTGTGTGTGTGTCTGTACTCACTTATTTGCACTCACCTATTTGAGGTTGCAGGGGTCGATACATAGCTCCTGGCCCCGCCTCTTCACTGATCGCTACTAGGTCCACTCTCTCTCCCTGCTCCATGAACTTTATCATACCTCGTCTTAAAACTATGCATGGGTCCTGCCTTTACTACATCACTTGCCAGTGTGTGTGTGTATGTGTGTGTGCGAGTGTACTCACCTAGTTGTGGTTGCAGGGGTCGATTCATAGCTCCTGGCCCCGCCTCTTCACTGGCCGCTACTGGGTCACTCTCCCTGAACCATGAGCTTTATCATACCTCTTCTTGAAGCTATGTATGGATCCTGCCTCCACTACATCACTTCCCAAAGTATTCCACTTCCCGACCACTCTGTGACTGAAGAAATACTTCCTAACATCTCTGTGATTCATCTGAGTCTTCAACTTCCAACTGTGTCCCCTTGTTGCTGTGTCTCATCTCTGGAACATTCTGTCTCTGTCCACCTTGTCAATTTCTCTCAGTATTTTATATGTCGTTATCATGTCGTCCCTATCTCTCCTGTCCTCCAGTGTCGTCAGGTCGATTTCCCTTAACCTCTCCTCATAGGACATACCCCTTAGCTCCGGGACTAGTCTTGTTGCAAACCTTTGCACTTTCTCTAGTTTATTTACGTGCTTGGCTAGGTGTGGGTTCCAAACTGGTGCTGCATACTCCAGTATAGGCCTAACGTACACAGTGTACAGGGTCCTGAACGATTCCTTATTAAGATGTCGGAATGCTGTTCTTAGGTTTGCTAGGCGCCCGTATGCTGCAGCAGTTATTTAGTTGATGTGCGCCATGAGATGTGCCTGGTGTTATACTCACCCCAGATCTTTTTCCTTGAGTGAGGTTTGTAGTCTCTGGCCCCCCTAGACTGTACTCCGTCTACGGTCTTCTTTGCCTTTCTCTAATCTTCATGACTTTGCACTTGGTGGGGTTGAACTCGAGGAGCCAATTGCTGGACCAGGCTTGCAGACTGTCCAGGTCCCTTTGTAGTTCTGCCTGGTCCTCGTCCGATTGAATTCTCCTCATCAACTTCACATCATCTGCAAACAGGGACACTTCGGAGTCTATTCCTTCCGTCATGTTCACAAATACCAGAAACAGCACCGGTCCTAGGACTGATCCCTGTGGAACCCCACTCGTCACAGGCACCCACTCTGACACCTCGCCACGTACCATGACTCGCTGCTGTCTTCCTGACAGGTATTCCCTGATCCATTGTAGTGCCTTCCCTGTTACCCCTGCCTGGTCCTCCAGCTTTCGCACTAATCTCTTGTGTGGAACTGTGTCAAACGCCTTCTTACATTCCAAGAAAATGCAATCTACCCACCCCTCTCTCTCTCTCTTGTCTTACTGCTGTCACCCTGTCATAGAACTCCAGTAGGTTTGTGACACAGGATTTCCCGTCCCTGAAACCGTGTTGGCCGTCGTTGATAAACTCATTCCTTTCTAGGTGCTCCACCACTCTTCTCCTGATAATCTTCTCCATGACCTTGCACACTATACATGTCAGTGACACTGGTCTGTAGTTTAGTGCTTCATGTGTGTCTCCTTTTTTAAAAATTGGGACTACATTTGCTGTTTTCCATACCTCAGGTAGTCTCCCTGTTTCAATAGATGTGTTGAATATTGTTGTTAAGGGTACACATAGCGCCTCTGCTCCCTCTCTCAGGACCCATGGAGAGATGTTGTCCGGCCCCATTGCCTTTGAGGTATCTAGCTCACTCAGCAGCCTCTTCACTTCTTCCTCGGTTGCATGTATTGTGTCCAGCACTTGGTGGTGTACCCCACCTCTCCGTCTTTCTGGAGTCCCTTCTGTCTCCTCTGTGAACACTTCTTTGAATCTCATGTTGAGTTCCTCACACACTTCACGGTCGTTTCTTGTGACCTTCCCTCCTTCCTTCTTTAGCCTGATCACCTGGTCCTTGACTGTTGTTTTCCTTTTGATGTGGCTGTACAACAGCTTTGGCTCAGATTTGGCTTTCGCTGCTATGTCATTTTCATATTGTCGTTGGGCCTCCTTTCTTACCTGTGTATATTCATTTCTGGCTCTACGACTGCTCTCCTTATTCTCCTGGGTCCTTTGCCTTCTATACTTCTTCCATTCCCTGGCACACTTGGTTTTGGCTTCCCTGCACCTTTGGGTGAACCACGGGCTCATCCTGGCTTTTTCATTATTCCTGTTACCCTTGGGTACAAACCTCTCCTCAGCTTCCTTGCATATTGTTGTCACATATTCCATCACCTCGTTTACTGACTTCCCTGCCAGTTCTCTGTCCCACTGAACCCCGTTCAGGAAGTTCTTCATTCCCACGTAGTCCCCTTTCTTGTAGTTTGGCTTCATCTCCTCCCAGAATCCCATGTACATGCAGATGACGGTACTCTGACATTTACTGATCTAAGAGAGGAAATGCCAGCTGCTTTAAGTTACATCAATCACCAGTTTCCAGTTATATCAGCCTGGGGTAAACATTTACAGGTCACATTTGCTCCTGAGAAAACACGAATGATGATGACCCCTAGGTACAATGATGGTAATCCTGAAACAGTGGTAAGAATGAATGGGAGAGTGCTGGTACCTCAGACGAAGCTGATATCCTTGGGGTGAAATATGACGCCAAACTGACCATGAAGAACCAAGTTGTAAATCATGCAAACAAGGCGGCCAGGAAGCTTACAACAAGATTCTGTAAGAGGCACAAGTACGCTCATGCCTCGAGTATGTTCCACTTTCTTGGATAGCCTGTCCCCCATCTCATCTGCGACTTCTTGACAGAATAGAGAACATATCAAGATGACTTATCTCTCGCCTGAACCCAACCTGGACAGACATGTCATTTCATCAGAGCCTTCAACACAGGAGGGATGTGGGTAGCCTTACTGTTATGTACAAGGCCAACATTATCAAAGTACTTGGCTTCACTCTAAGGACAGGGAGAAGTGAGCTTCTACACCACAAGACGGGCAGCCAGCAGCAACTTCACTCTGACTGTAACCTTTTCCAGAACATTACTTCATCTGAGATCATTTATTCCCAGGATGACTTTAGTCTGGAACATGTTCTTACAGCATAATGACATCAACGAAATAATGTTAGTTGACTAAACGAAATCGCTTTCCCACAGACGGCTCCAACTTCATCATGTTCCCTATTTGTATGTCTCTTAACAATAAAAAGGCTTTAAAATGAGCGGATGTAGGTAACAGCTGTTAGCTTGTCAACAGAGGTACGAACACTTCACCTAACCATATAAAACTCTCTGAGAGAGAGGGTGGGATTTACTCAACGATTTGTCTTTGCGGTGTTCAATACGTAGCTCCTGGCACCGACACCCAGACCAGCTTGATAGGCATCACTGAAACCTGGTCTCTTGAGCCTCATCATATCTACTCTTGAAGCTGTGTACTGAATTTACCTCCTTCTCTTCCTCCGAATCATTCCACAAGGCTAAAGAAATTCTTCCTTATATCTCTATGGCTCATATATGTCTTCAGCTTCCACCTGTGTCCTCTTGATCCTGGTCCTCTTGATCCTGGTCCTCGTGATCCTGGTCCTCTTGATCCTGGTCCTCTTGATCCTGGTCCTCTTGATCCTGGTCCTCTTGATCCTGGTCCTCTTGATCCTGGTCCTCTTGATCCTGGTCCTCATGATTCAGACAGGCTGTCCCTATCAGTCCTTGTTCTCTCCTCTAAGGTCGTCAAGTTCCGTTCCTTCAATCTCTCCTCACAATACATTCCTCTCAGTTGTGGTACTAGAATGGTTGCAAACTTTAGGACCTTCTGCAATTTCTTCACGTGGTCGACCAGGTGAGGGCTCCACGCTGGGGCTGCATACTCAGTGACCAGCACAACATATGTTGTGTATAAGCTTGTGAACGTACATAATGTACACTTGACCTGGGATGACCCAAGAAAGTCAAACACTAACTTATATGTCATCAGTTATTTCACGATATGATTAATAAATATGACACATTAAAACTAACACAAACATAAATGAGGGCGACGTTTTCTTTGTGGAAAACACACCAGCACTAAAAGTTTAAAGCCGACCAGGAGAGGCATTCTCCAGTTATTGTATAGAATTCAACAAAATTTTAATTTACAGTTTGTATCCAAGATTGTTTTTTTCCACTTCATAAGATAGACCGGCCAGTGAAGACTGATGTTGTTTACAACTGTTGTTCACAATTGTTCACAATTATTGTTCACAATTGTTCACAATTATTGTTCACAATTGTTTCTCAACAAATGATCTGATTCAAACGATTCCAATTTTTTTTATTTATATATTTCAGTAAAGTTTTAAATTTCCAGGTACCTAGAATAAACTAATAGATTATCATACTTTTTATAGCATCCATTATCATTTTGAAGCCGATCAAAGTAGTGAAAATTTGAAGCCGATCTGATGAGTCATTCTCCAGTTATGGCAGGGATGCCAACGATTTTTTATAACTATTTCACTATAATGATTAAATTATCCCACACACAAACAAAACATAATGGGTACTATCATGACTCTAAGATGCAGGGGTGTAAGCCGACTGGTGTGGGTCGCATCCTGGGGACAAAATTAACCTAATTTGCCCGAAATGCTCTGCATAACAAGCGGCTTTCTATATAGTAAGTCATTCATGTCAATTAGGTTTGTGTAAGTTGTACGTGTACTTGTAGAAATAAAGATTATTATTATTATTATTATTATTATTATTATTATTATTATTATTATTATTATTATTATTATTAAATATTGAAGCCAGTCAGAAGAGGTAACCTGAAGCTTACTTAACGTGATTCAACGGGAATATAAAAGGTTGACTCTGTGTTACACATAAACTGGCCACACCTGCCAGACTACACACTGCAGGTTGACTCTGTGTTACACATAAACTGGCCACACCTGCCAGACTACACACTGCAGGTTGACTCTGTGTTCAATAAACTGCCACACTGCCAGACTACACACTGCAGGTTGACTCTGTGTTACACATAAACTGGCCACACTCTCCACCCTCGTAGAGTTAGAAGGCAGCACCTTTGTTGAAGGTTAGAAGGTAGACTACCTAGAGTTTTGGAAGTTATCCCTGCCATCACAGGATGACCCACAATACCAACAACAATTCACCAAATATCAACAATTCCCGCTACAACAGTTCCCCAAAATAGCAACAACGGTTCCCACTACAACAATAATTTCCCCAAATATCAATAACAATTCTCTACAATAACAAGAATTCCCATTACAACAACAATTCCCCACAGTTCCAACAACAATACCCCACAATAACAAGGACAAACATTAATTAACGATTCTAGAACAAACATTTACTAATCTTAAAGTGTTTTCTAAATTCATTTTGGATATATTTACCCAAAATTTAAACCTCTGTATAGGTAAAAATAATAATTATTTTTAAAAAATGGACGGAAATTGACATAAACGAAAAATATTCTTAAATACATTAAAAAAAACTCTACGGTTCCCACTAGTCATATTTGAGTATATTTCAAACCTGGTTCCCGTCCAACCATGATCATGGTAGTTGGTGGTCCAACCATGATCATTGTAGTTGGTGGTCCAACCATGATCATGGTAGTTGGTGGTCCAGCCATGATCATTGTAGTTGGTGGTAAAACCATGATAATGGTAGTTGGTGGTCAAGCCATGATCATTGTAGTTAGTGGTCCAACCATGATCATGGTAGTTGGAGGTCCAACCATGATCATTGTAGTTGGTGGTCCAACCATGATCATAGTAGTTGGTGGTCCAGCCATGATCATGGTAGTTGGTGGTCCAGCCATGATCATGGTAGTTGGTGGTCCAGGTATGATCATAGTAGTTGGAGGTCCAACCACGATCATGGTAGCTGGTGGTCCAACCATGATCATGGTAGTTGGTGGTCCAGCCATAATCATTGTAATTAGTGGTCCAACCATGATCATGGTAGTTGGAGGTCCAACCATGATCATGGTAGTTGGTGGTCCAACCATGATCATGGTAGTTGGTGGTCCAACCATGTTCATGGTAGTTGGTGGTCCAGCCATGATCATGGTAGTTGGAGGTCCAACCATAATCATGGTAGTTGGAGGTCCAACCATGATCATGGTAGTTAATGGTCCAACCATGATCATGGTAGTTGGTGGTCCAACCATAATCATGGTAGTTGGTGGTCCAACCATGTTCATGGTAGTTGGTGGTCCAGCCATGATCATGGTAGTTGGAGGTCCAACCATAATCATGGTAGTTGGTGGTCCAACCATGATCATGGTAGTTGGTGGTCCAACCATGATCATGGTAGTTGGAGGTCCAACCATAATCATGGTAGTTGGTGGTCCAACCATGATCATGGTAGTTGGAGGTCCAAACATAATCATGGTAGTTGGAGGTCCAACCATGTTCATGGTAGTTGGTGGTCCAGCCATGATCATGGTAGTTGGTGGTCCAACCATAATCATGGTAGTTGGTGGTCCAACCATGATCATGGTAGTTGGTGGTCCAACCATGATCATGGTAGTTGGTGGTCCAACCATGATCATGGTAGTTGGTGGTCCAACCATAATCATGGTAGTTGGTGGTCCAGCCATGATCATGGTAGTTGGTGGTCCAACCATGATCATGGTAGTTGGTGGTCCAGCCATGATCATGGTAGTTGGAGGTCCAACCATAATCATGGTAGTTGGTGGTCCAGCCATGATCATGGTAGTTGGTGGTCAACCATAATCATTAGTTGGAGGTCACATGTCATGGTAGTTGGTGGTCCAACCATGATCATGGTAGTTGAGGTCCACCATATCATGGTAGTTGGTGGTCCAACCATGATCATGGTAGTTGGTGGTCCAACCATGTTCATGGTAGTTGGTGGTCCAGCCATAATCATGGTAGTTGGAGGTCCAACCATAATCATGGTAGTTGGAGGTCCAACCATGATCATGGTAGTTGGTGGTCCAACCATGATCATAGTAGTTGGAGGTCCAACCATGTTCATGGTAGTTGGTGGTCCAGCCATAATCATGGTAGTTGGAGGTCCAACTATAATCATGGTAGTTGGTGGTCCAATTATGATCATGGTAGTTGGTGGTCCAACCATGATCATGGTAGTTGGTGGTCCAACCATGATCATGGTAGTTGCATACACCTTACTGGGGTACGCAACACCAGTATGAAACAAGACTACACCTTACTTGGGTACGCAACACCAGTATGAAACAAGACTACACCTTACTGGGGTACGCAACACCAGTATGAAACAAGACTACACCTTACTGGGGTACGCAACACCAGTATGAAACAAGACTACACCTTACTGGGGTACGCAACACCAGTATGAAACAAGACTACACCTTACTGGGGTACGCAACACCAGTATGAAACAAGACTACACCTTACTGGGGTACGCAACACCAGTATGAAACAAGACTACACCTTACTGGGGTATCCAACACCAGTATGAAACAAAACTACACCTTTTCAAGCACATCAAGAAATTAGAGAGTGCAAAGGTTTTCAACAAGACTAGTACCGGAGCTAAGGGGCATGTACTATTTGGTTTCTGGTCCCTGGTTCCTGGTCCCTGGTTCCTGGTTCCTGGTCCTTGGTTCCTGGTTCCTGGTCCCTGGTTCTTGGTTCCTGGTCCCTGGTTCCTGGTTCCTGGTCCCTGGTTCCTGGTCCCTGGTTCCTGGTCCTGGTTCCTGGTCCCTGGTTCTTGGTTCCTGGTCCCTGGTTCCTGGTTCTTGGTTCCTGGTCCCTGGTTCCTGGTCCCTGGTCCATGGTCCTTGGTTCCTGGTCCCTGGTTCTTGGTTCCTGGTCCCTGGTTCCTGGTCCCTGGTTCCTGGTCCCTGGTTCCTGGTCCCTGGTTCCTGGTCCCTGGTCCTTGGTTCCTGGTCCCTGGTTCTTGGTTCCTGGTCCCTGGTTCCTGGTCCCTGGTTCCTGGTCCTTGGTTCCTGGTTCTTGGTTCCTGGTCCCTGGTTCCTGGTCCCTGGTTCCTGGTCCCTGGTTCCTGGTCCCTGGTTCCTGGTCCCTGGTTCCTGGTCCCTGGTTCTTGGTTCCTGGTCCCTGGTTCCTGGTTCCTGGTCCCTGGTTCTTGGTTCCTGGTCCCTGGTTCCTGGTCCCTGGTTCCTGGTCCTTGGTTCTTGGTTCCTGGTCCTTGGTTCCTGGTCCCTGGTTCCTGGTCCCTGGTTCCTGGTCCCTGGTTCTTGGTTCCTGGTTCCTGGTCCCTGGTTCCTGGTCCCTGGTTCCTGGTCCCTGGTTCCTGGTCCCTGGTTCCTGGTCCCTGGTTCCTGGTCCCTGGTTCCTGGTCCTGGTTCTGGTTCCTGGTCCTGGTTCCTGGTCCCTGGTTCCTGGTCCCTGGTTCTGGTTCCTGGTCCTGGTTCCTGGTCCCTGGTTCCTGGTCCCTGGTTCCTGGTCCCTGGTTCCTGGTCCCGGTTCCTGGTCCTGGTTCTGGTTCCTGGTCCTGGTTCCTGGTCCCTGGTTCCTGGTCCCGGGTTTCCCTGGTTCCTGGTCCTTGGTTCCTGGTCCCTGGTTCCTGGTCCCTGGTTCCTGGTCCCTGGTTCCTGGTCCCTGGTTCCTGGTCCCTGGTTCTTGGTTCCTGGTCCCTGGTTCCTGGTCCTGGTTCCTGGTCCCTGGTTCCTGGTCCCTGGTTCCTGGTCCCTGGTTCCTGGTCCCTGGTTCTTGGTTCCTGGTCCCTGGTTCCTGGTCCCTGGTTCCTGGTCCCTGGTTCTTGGTTCCTGGTCCTTGGTTCCTGGTCCCTGGTTCCTGGTCCCTGGTTCCTGGTCCCTGGTTCTTGGTCCCTGGTTCCTGGTCCCTGGTTCTGGTTCCTGGTCCCTGGTTCTTGGTCGTGACTCTGGTCAACATAACAGTGAAAAAATATTGCATATGTGGATGGTTGTAGAGCAGCAGCTACTGATGTTATTAGCAGCTACTGATAACATCAACAGCTACTGATAACATCAACAGCTACTGATAACATAAACAGCTACTGATAACATCAACAGCTACTGATAACATCAACAGCTACTGATAACATCAACAGCTACTGATAATATCAACAGCTGCTGATAACATCAACAGCTACTGATAACATCAACAGCTACTGATAACATCAACAGCTACTGATAACATCAACAGCTACTGATAACATCAGTAGCTGCTGATAACATAAACAGCTACTGATAACATCAACAGCTACTGATAACATCAGTAGCTGCTGATAACATCACAATGATATAATGATATATCACATTACCACGATGAGGTTCTGCAGTAATGTTATGTGAATGCTGCAGTGACGTTATGTTTCTGCTTCAGTGACGTTGTTATGTTGCTGCTGCAGTGACGTTGTTACGTACCTGCTGCAGTGACGTTGTTACGTACCTGCTGCAGTGACGTTGTTATGTTCCTGCTACAGTGATGTTGTTACTGAGAACACTGTTGGTACATTTGCTGTAGACTGCTTGCCTGGCGTGTGGCTGAGTCAGCAGTGTGGTGGGAGGGCTGGTCACCAGCAAGGCACAACAACCACTGAGTCCACCACAACCAACACCACAACAACAATAAAGATAGATGTACTGTAGTCACTGTGTGATCAGAGGAAGGTATCTCTGCGTCTTACAAGCCCAGCCTCCTATACCTCAGTGCACGGAAAAGGAATAGTGCAGGGTATAGCCCCACTCCATAAAGGTGGCAGCAAAGCATTAGCTAAAAACTATATACCAATAACTCTAACGTCCCACATCATAAAAATCTTTGAAAGAGTGCTAAGAAGCACGATTGAAAACCATTTGGATTCCCAAAAACTGCACAGTCCAGGGCAACATGGGTTCAGAGCAGGTCGCTCCTGTCTCTCGCAACTACTGATATGGTCTTAGATGCACTGGAAGAAAAACAGAATGCAGATGTAATATACACAGACTTTGCAAAAGCCTTTGACAAGTGTGATCATGGCGTAATATTGCACAAAATACGTGCTAAAGGAATAACTGGCAAAGTGGCGAGATGGATCTTCAACTTTCCAACCGATCGAACACAAAGAGTAGTGGTAAACAGAGTTAAACCGGAAGCTGCCATAGTGAAAAGCTCTGTTCCACAAGGCACAGTACTCGCCCCCATCCTGTTCCTCATCCTCATATCAGACATAGACAGAGATGTAATCCACAGCACCGTGTCATCCTTTGCAGACGATACTAGGATCTGCATGAGACTGCCATCTATTGAGGATACAGTTAACCTCCAAGAAGATATAAACCAAGTTTACCAATGAGCAACGGAAAACAATATGATGGTTCATGAAGACAAATTCCAACTACTCCGTTATGGAAAACTGGAGGAGATAATAACTAGAACTGAGTATAGTACAAACTCTGATCATACAAAAGAGCGAAAAAGTAATGTGAGGGATCTGGGAGTGGTAATGTTTGAAGATCTCACTTTCAAGGATCACAACAGTGCCACGATCACAACTGCAAAGAAAATGATAGAATGGATAATGAGAACGTTCAAAACAAGAGATGCCATGCCAATGATGATCCTTTTTAAATCACTTGTTCTCTCTAGGCTGGAATACTGCTGTACATTAACATCTCCATTCAAGGCAGGTGAAATTGCAGATCTAGAGAATGTACAAAGGACCTTTACTGCACATATAAGTTCCATCAAACACCTTAACTACTGGGAACGCTTGAAAGCACTTGACTTGTACTCAATGGAGCGCAGGCGAGAGAGATATATCATAATCTACACTTGGAAAATCCTAGAAAGAATGGTTTCTAATCTGCACACAGAACTCACTCCCAACGAAAGTAAAAGACTTGGCAGGCGATGCAAAATACTCCCAGTGAAAAGTAGGGTCGCCAATAGTACACTAAGAGAAAACACCATAAGTGTCCGGGGCCCAAGACTGTTCAACAGCCTCCCACCAAGAATAAGGGAAATTACCAACAGACCCCTGGCTGCCTTCAAGAGGGAGCTGGACAGATACTTAAAGTCAGTGCCGGATCAGCCGGGCTGTGGTTCATACGTTGGGCTACGTGCGGCCAGCAGTAACAGCCTAGTTGATCAGGCCCTGATCCACCGGGAGGCCTGGTCGTGGACCGGGCCGCGAGGGCGTTGACCCCCGGAAGACCCTCCAGGCAGGGGGGTCATAAAATAATAATGCAGCAAAATATGAAAATATGTATACGCAGTATATGTATACCTGTACGAATGTTCACTTCCTCACATGTACACGTGTGTGAATGTATTGTCGCCGTATGTATGCGTATATGTATGCGTATACATATGTA
Source organism: Cherax destructor (assembly GCA_009830355.1). Lineage (NCBI taxonomy): Eukaryota > Metazoa > Arthropoda > Malacostraca > Decapoda > Parastacidae > Cherax > Cherax destructor. The sequence continues at coordinate 46,061 of WNWK01008818.1, read as the reverse complement.
TTTTTTGTATTTTAACGTGTGCTGATGTATACCTCTTCATATGTATATGTGGTCTCACTGAGTTGTGTCTGTGGGGTTGAGTCTCAGCTCTTGGACAGGCTAAGAGCTGTTATCCTACCTCAGCTTATCTCAAAGCCCAGCCGTATGTAAGGTATACTACCCCCCAGGATGCCACCCACACCAGTCGGCTAACACCCAGGTACCTACTTACTGCTAGATGAACAGGGGCAGAGTGGGTAAAAACATGCCCAACGTTTCCACCCATGCCGGGGATCGAACCAGGAACACTCACGACGTGAGGTGAGTGCACCAACCGAGCTACGAGGCACCTGTTAAACTACAACGCTGGAATTATTAGTTCCCGGCCTCGTGGTCTCTCTCATACCTCCTCTTGAAAGTGCGTATTAAGTTTGCCTCTACCACTTAGTCAAGTAGTTCGTTCCATTTATTTACCATAACCTCAATCTTCCATGTGTCTCTCATTTTAAAGTGTCCCTCTCTGCTCTGTCAAAACCTGAAGATTGTGACCAGCTCTACCTGGAGCTCATTACCTTTGTAACTTGTCATGAATGTGACCAGCTGTACCTGGAGCTCATTACCTTTGTAACTTGTCATGAATGTGACCAGCTCTACCTGGAGCTCATTACCTTGGAAACTTGGTCATAATTGTGACCAGATCTAGTTCATTACCGCTATAACTTGTTCAGCTATCAAAACTTTGGGTCCAGTCCCTGGACCCATTATGTACCTCTGTAATCTTTTGACTACCGCCCACAGGATGGGGATGGGGTGCATAATAAAGATATTAAACTTAACTTAACTCTTGCATGTCATAATAATATTTCACCCAATCCTTCTATCACCTTTACACACTTGCCTGGCGAGCAGAACGTGGTCGCTTATGCCCTGTCACATCCTCTTGGTGCACATAAAGCGGATTCTCCTATTACAACCGAGGACGTTAAACGTGCTCACAGAAGTGATCCGATTTGGACGGGTGTGATTAAGTTCCTGACCAAAAAGGACAACAACTTATCAGTTAAGTCACGTGTACCAATCAGTGACTTAGTATTGCATAACGAATTGCTGTACAGAGATGCCAGTATTGGTAGTCTTAGTCGCATTGGTCATTACTTAGTGATGATACCTTCGACGATGGTGGATGAGTATGGCACCAGATATCTCTGAGTGTGTACAATAGTATGAAAAATGTATGTTTTCCAAGGGTAATATAAGGGAGTCCCAACCCAACACAGGTTTAGCCTGCCACCAATGACTAACTTCGAGCCGTCAGTCACATGTGTGATCGTGAACAATTTCGTGCGATACGCTGAGTTGGGTCCTGTCTCAATGTCTCAAATAAGAGAGCAGAGACTATTGCATCGACTCCCTACTTCCGAATCTATTGTTACTCACCATGGGGATGAGTTTTGCATGGCTGTGCTCGACAAGCTATGTGATTATTTACCAAATAAAAAAGTCAACCATTGTAAGACACCATCCTGCTAGTAATGGTTCAGCCAAGCACAAGGGATAAAAGAGTCCTTGATGCACTTAGGGTAACTATGTATCCTGACAGATGGTAACCTGAGTGCGCACCAGGATACCTTTTTGTAGTTTTTTATTTATCCAGAATTAGTGGAACGACTCATCACTGTCAATGACATTGATGACTGCTTTTCTGTATTTATATGTTTCTAGTTGCAGTGTATAACTCACTATGTGTTAAATTGTGTATCAATTCTTTTTACTGTTACTGCTGTGAGAGGTCGACCAGCTACAGCGGAGCTGTCAGTAATGTAGTACAATGGAGTAGTGTGTTAGGCTGCCATTGGCAATTGTGTCTGTGTAAGTAAGACTCATGACTATTGAGTATCAGCACTCGAGGCCACAGTTCAGTTTAAGCCAGTTCATAATCTGAATTCTGAGAGTGTAGACGTGTGTGACTGTCTTTACACTGTATACATATATTCTGTAACAAACGGAAGAACTAGAAGTAACTATTACTTTGTGTCATTCTGGGAGCACCCATCATCCATGCCTTTGTAGGACATGATATTTGGACCTAGTCTAATTGCAAGCCTTTGAACCTTTTCTAGTATTCATATACACTTGATCAGGTAAGGGCTCCTTGCTGTTGCTGCATACCTCATAGCAGACCTAACATGTGTCATGTAGACAGTACTAAAATATTCTTTAATGAGGTTCTCAGAATAACTCTCCTTGCATATGCTACAGATACAATGCGTTTTACGTGCGTCCAAGATCCTTCTCCTTGAATTTCTCGCCTCTCAAGGTATATTCAGTGTGTGGGCCCCTCTCTTCATCCCCAGTGTTCGTGATCTAACACCTGCTTGCTAATTCTTGCAGTTTGTCCAGGTCTACCTGTAGTCTGTCTCTGTTCTCTTCTATTTGTATTATTTTCATTAGTTTTGTCTTCAGCAAACAATGAGACTTACGAGCCAATCCCATCTGGCAGAGTATTTGCGTATATTAAGAATAATGAAGGTTCTAGAACCGACCCTTGAGGAACCCCAGTTTTAAAACTTTACCATCCAAAAACATCTGTTCTTACCTTCACTCTCTCTCTTACGTTCATTATGTACTCTACTGGTATTCCTGTATGCTCCTTTCAGGTGCGCATTTAAGTACCTGTGTATATGTATACATGTGCATACGAGGTGCTATCAAAAAGTTCCTGGTTGCCGCAAAAATTATAGGCTTACCTAATCACCTAGTTGAAGTTAACGCCTTCTAAGCACTCTCCTAGGGAGGCTATTCATTGATCCCAGTGTCTCTGCCACTTCTTGAAACATTCCTGTAACTCTTATTTCCTGAGTCACCTGCGAGTCTGCTTGAATCTCCTCCATGTCGTTAAAACGCCGCCCCTTGAGTGCCATTTTTATTTTTATGAAGAAAAAGAAATCACAGGGGCTTGATCTGGGGAGTAAGGAGGGTGGGGGGGACGACCACCATGTTGTTTTTGACCAGAAAACGATTATCTTATTGGTCTTGAGTCAGCAAGCGGGGCACATTTCGCAGCTACTCGCCTCATGATCAAATTTTTAGCCAAAATGCATGATACGACCTTAAAGATATTCCCACAGCACTTACAATGTCCTAGATACTCTGACGACGATCTTCGTGAGTATCATTCCTTACTTGTTCATTGTTGGTGTCTGTCTCTGGCGTAGATGGACGACCAGAACATTCATCATAACCAACTGATACTTGTCCATTGAATCGAGAAAACCATTCAGAGCATCGTCTGACCCATTGCTTCATCTCCAAATATTTTCTGACATATTTTGTGAGTTTCACTAGATGTTTCACTGAGCTTGAAACAGAGGTTCACACACGCTCTCTTCGTTCAAAGATTCCATTCTGTTATACAAAAAAACGTAACAACACATTGACAAAACGACAAAAATTGCCTGTCTGACCACAATGGAATGACCAACCACACTGAAACTCGTCACACTACTTTACAAAGGAGTGTACTGCGTACCGTGATCTATGTTGCAACTATATTTCATCCAGGAAGATTATCAAAATTCGAGTCCTGGAACTTTTTGATAGCACCTTGTATATATTACTACACACATACATACATACACACACACACACACACACACACACACACACACACACACACACACACACACACACACACACACACACACACACACACACACACACACACACTACTCAAGTACTTTCACACTTGTCAGTGCTTCATCAGGAGCTGTGCAAAGTTGCAAGGGCAGCAACAGGAGAAATAGGGTTAAGTTTTTTCAGAGTATGGTAGCGCGGAGGCACCAGCCAAACCCCGACAGCTGGAGTACCATAAGGCTCATGCCTTAGCCCCATACTCTTCAATATATATGTAAATGACCTCCCACAACCTGAACACAATGATACCATCATCACCCAATTTGCAGACGATGTTATCCATGTAGTGTCATCCACCCCCATATCAGGTGCATCCAAACACAGGAGAGTAATAGAGAAAATGAATGAGGAATTACGAAGAACAGCTAACTGGGAGAAAAAATGGAGAATCACAACTAACCCAGAAAAAGTCCTCATCAGCACCATCGGCTGCCTCCCATCTACCACACAAGACAAAGGAGGTATCTCCATAAGAGGTTCACGTGTCGCTATCAGAAATCCGAACAAGATCCTGGGGTACGAGATCGACAGATTGCTTCACTCCACTTCTCACATCACCAAAAAAGTGAACCTAGCTAAAGCCCACCTCGGCCAACTATTCAGATTCAAAGAAGCCTCCTCCCACATCAAGAAGCACCTCCCACATCAAGAAGCACCTCCCACATCAAGAAGCACCTCTATAAGATGATGATCAGACCTTTGCTGGAATACCCCTGCGTACCCATATCACTAACAACTAAAACCAACATGCTGCGGCTTCAACGTGTCCAGAACAGAGCCCTCCGCTTTATTACTGGGACCAGATTCAGAGACAGAAACAGGATGGAAGACCTGCATATATAACAGGAAATCGCTGCAATTAATGTCAGGATAGACAAACTAAAGAAGAAACAAATATATAACATGTAGGAATTCTATGTACCTGATAGAGAAAACCCCGCCCCCCCCCCCAACCAATAAACACTACCGACTACGTCATCAACACACCTCCCCACCGAACCCAAAGAATGACCATACAAGAACGAGTTAGACGTTTCATTCACAAGGACAACTATCCACGACTAGGGATCCTGAGTGACCTCCCCGATGAATTAGAAGAGTGGATACCACCAGAGTCACAGTCTACGTCCAACAACGAAGATAAATGCTCCCCAATTATGGGTGACCTACCTTTACCAAGCTACATCTTACAACTAACCTTGTAACACTCCTCGCAATCATCCTACTAAAGGACACCACCTCAGAAACTGCTTAGCCAACTCCATGCTAGCTACCAAACACCATCGAAAGCCCAGCAACTACCACCTGTTGCAGCAGCCTTACCCATCCTTCTTCCTTACCCATCCTTCTTCCTTACCCATCCTTCTTCCTTACCCATCCTTCTTCCTTACCCATCCTTCTTCCTTACCCATCCTTCTTCCTTACCCATCCTTCTTCCTTACCCATCTTACCAAAGCTCTGGTCAGAAACCTCGTAAACCTCGTATAACTGAGGGAGAGAAGCTCAGCGGAGTGCCAACCACACACCGGTCCCCCCACACCCCACCCCATATGGGGTCGGGTGGAGTAGGCCCCACAATTTGCAAATAGCATGAGATAAAATAACTTGGAGCTTGCCTCCACCACTTCACTCTTCAGATTATTCCACTTCCTGACAACTCTAAGGCTAAAGAAATACTTCATAACATCCCAATGACTCATCTGGGTTTTCAGTTTCCAATTGTTCCTGTGTCCCATCTATGAAACCTTAGAGCCCTGTCCACCTTTTATTTTATACGTCATTATCATGTCCGCCCTATCCCTTCTATCCTCTAATGTCATCAGGTTGAATTACCTTAACCTCTCCTTAGCTCCAGGACTAGTCTTGTTTCAAACCTCTGCACTTTCTCTAATTTCTTTACGTGCTCGACCAGATGTGGATTCCAAACTGGTGCAACATACTCCAATACGGACCTGACGTACACGGTGTACGTCAGGCCCACTACTCTTCTCCTGATAATCTCCATGACTTTGCATACTATATGTCAGTGACACTGATCTGTAGTTTAATGCCACGTGCCTGTCTCCTTTAATAAAAATTGGGACAACATTTGCTGTCTTCCACACCTCGGGTAGTCGACCTATTTCGATGGATATGTTGAAGATTGTTGTTAGTGGCACACACAGCGCTTCTCATAGGATTTTCTATAGATGTTTGAAATATTATTAATAATAGAAATGTGGGCTAAAACGTGACTTTCTGTGCATATTTCGACGTTTCTTCGGAGTTTGTCATTTTTAGCTAAAAATGGAAGTATGTCAGAAAATGATTACATGTATCGGAAACGACGAAATATTCAATATAATCACGTTGTGGCACTTTTTAATAGATTATAACTTATTATATATTTTAAAAAATATGAAATATTCATTAAAATCTATAAGATTAGTAACTGCTCCAAACTACACTATACTAAACTACACTATACTAAACTACACTATACCAAACTGTCCTACAATACACCAAACTACACTAAAATACACCAAACTACACTACACCAAACTACACTATACCAAACTACACTACAATACAACAAACAACACTACTCCAAACTACACTATACCAAACTGTCCTACAATACACCAAACTGTCCTACAATACACCAAACTACACTACAATACACCAAACTACACTACACCAAACTACACTATACCAAACTACACTACAATACACCAAACAACACTACTCCAAACTACACTATACCAAACTGTCCTACAATACACCAAACTGTCCTACAATACACCAAACTACACTACAATACACCAAACTACACTACACCAAACTACACTATACCAAACTACACTACAATACACCAAACAACACTACTCCAAACTACACTATACCAAACTGTACTACAATACAACAACCTACACTACACTACAATAAACTACGCTACACTATACGTCTTGTATTCCTGGACGATAATTCATTTGATATGGGCATTATTTTCTTACGCGCTATTTCTATAAATACAGTCGATAAGTTATGCAGTGGTTGTGTTCCACAATGTCCGTCACCGTGTGTGGGGAGTCACAACGCAATAGGCCTCCAGCTGAGCCTCTTGTGGATGACTACGACAATCTGTGGCCCAAAGGAAAAATTGCTCTCCCCCAGCCTCTTATCTGTGTCTAGCATTAGGAATAATATTAGGAGAGAAATAAATAATGAAAATGATTGCTATAGGAATGCAGTTAGAAGCCTGAGGAGATCTATAACCCACTATGATAACATGAACGTAGATAAGTATGTTTATGGAGCAACTTGCAATGTGAACAGACTGACTGATGTTGTAGTGGCCAGGCTTAGGCTTGGCTACAAGTACTGACTGATGTTGTAGTGGCCAGGCTTAGGCTTGGCTACAAGTACTTCTGGCAGTTTGGGAGACACACAGATGATGATCAAACTAAATGCAAATTATGTCACTGTCTTGAACACAATGTGCTTAATTGTCCACTTATTGAGGAATACAGAGATAGACAGTATAATAACCTGTGACATGTCAAGATATCTTATTAATGAAAATAAGATACCAGATATACTAAGCAAATTTCCTAAATTTGCTTGTAACAGATAAGTGAAATGTAGATATAAATCCAAATGTACAATTGTTAACCCTTTTGGGGCCTAGTGCCTAGGCCTTTTGTGTATCCTTATGCTCTTGCGCTACCGTCCACAGGATGGATATGAGGTGCACAATAAACTAGCCACTTCGGTGGCAAAATCTAAATCTTTTGGAGGACTATGGCAGTCTTTTGTCTGAAGCAAAAATTGCTAAAGCCGATAGCAAAAACATTAGCAGCAGCTGTGCTGATAGCAGTTACATGTGTACTAACAGTACGAGCCCTTCCACCAGCAACTGTAGCTCGTCACAAGCAGCTGTCTAGCCATGAGCTGTAGCGCCATCATAAACATCAATGTCTTCATGAGCTGCAGCGCCATCATAAACATCAATGTCTTCATGAGCTGTAGCGCCATCATAAACATTATTGTCTTCATGAGCTGTAGCGCCATCATAAACATCAATGTCTTCATGAGATGTAGCGCCATCATAAACATCAATGTCTTCATGAGCTGTAGCGCCATCATAAACATCAATGTCTTCATGAGATGTAGCGCCATCATAAACATTAATGTCTTTATGAGATGTAGCGCCATCATAAACATCAATGTCTTCATGAGATGTAGCGCCATCATAAACATTAATGTCTTCATGAGATGTAGCGCCATCATAAACATCAATGTCTTCATGAGCTGTAGCGCCATCATAGACAGTAGCCGTACCTTCAACATCACTTTAAGTGATACGTGTGATTATTGTTTTCCAAAGTGTGTTCTCACTGCCATGTTTGCTCAACGACTACATTGTTTCCTCAGATGTCGTGGAAAAGCATTTTCTTATTAAATAAACTGGGAGAGGGCGTGTACGGCATAAAGTATAAAGGAGTACTGTGGCAAGACGATAGGCGCTCCATTCCAGTCGCCATCAAGGTCTACCATCAAGGTCTACCATCAAGGTCTGCCATAAAGGCTTCAAGTATATTTATACGTGAAGCCCAGGTACTTCACGAGGGGGACGGAGCTGGAGGAGCCCCACGACTTCACTGGATTACTGACAGTTTTCTCCAGTACATTGTCATGGATTATTTCCCGGGATCTTCCCTTAACAGTTTTCTGAATTCCTGTACTCTTGTATAAGCGGCCGACGCCTTCACTGCGGTGTGTGCTGTTGTTGACAATTTCCACAAGGCAGGGTTCACAAGGCAGGGTTCACAAGGCAGGGTTCACAAGGCAGGGTTCGCAAGGCAGGGTTCGCAAGGCAGGGTTCCCAAGGCAGGGTTCACGAGGCAGGGTTCACAAGGCAGGGTTCGCAAGGCAGGGTTCACAAGGCAGGGTTCGCCCACCTCGTCATCCACCATGGCTCCATGCTGCCACATTGATCTAGACCCTGATCAAAAATTCACCGGCGATCCTGGACGATCAGTTCTGATTATGTAGACTACGTATGTTTATGCAAGCAGTAAAATTAATCTGAAAAAAATATGCCCATCAGAATAAAAGAAAATACCCCTTCCTCCTCCCCCCACAAAAAAAGTACCTCCAGAAGCAGTTGCCTCCACCTGCTGAGTTCTGGGTATTTTAAATGCCTGTTGAGATAAATGGTCAAGCAAAATAGCTAGCAGCTGCTCACAGTTATTTCGGCAGTTGTACAGACGCTGAGTAATCCCTAAGGGTTTAGAGCTTTACCATGAATATAATAATCATTCATGTCATACTAATGCAAGGTGTATAAAACCCACTAGAGTTTCACCCACTGTCAGAAAATTATAAAGGTTATAATAGTACAAGGTGGTCATAATAGTACAGGGTGGTCATAATAGTACAGAGTGGTCATAATAGTACAGAGTGGTCATAATAGTACAGAGTGGTCATAATAGTACAGGGTGGTCATAATAGTACAGAGTGGTCATAATAGTACAGGATAACCATAATAGTACAGGATGGTCATAATAGTACAGAGTGGTCATAATAGTGCAGGGTGGTCATAATAGAAGAAAGTGGTCATAATAGAACAGGGTGGTCATAATAGTAGAGAGTGGTCATAATAGTACAGGGTGGTCATAATAGTAGAGAGTGGTCATAATAGTACAGGGTGGTCATAATAGTGCAGGGATATACCTTTGAAGAGTTTCGAGAGTATCTACTCTCTGAGCCCGGCCATGGGAGGTCATAATAGTGCAGGATGGTCATAATAGTGCAGGATGGTCATAATAGTACAGGGTGGTCATAATAGTACAGGGTGGTCATAATAGTACAGGGTGGTCATAATAGTACAGAGTGGTCATAATAGTGCAGGATAGTCATAATAGTACAGGGTGATCATAATAGTACAGAGTGGTCATAATAGTACAGGATGGTTATAATAGTACAGGGTGGTCATAATAGTACAGGGTGGTCATAATAGTACAGGGTGGTCATAACAGTACTGAGTGGTCATAATAGTGCAGGATGGTCATAATAGTACAATGTGGTCATAACAGTACAGAGTGGTCATAATAGTAAAGGGTGGTCATAATAGTACAGGGTGGTCATAATAGTACAGGGTGGTCATAATAGTACAGGGTGGTCATAATAGTACAGGGTGGTCATAACAGTACAGAGTGGTCATAATAGTACAGGGTGGTCATAATAGTACAGGGTGGTCATAATAGTACAGGGTGGTCATAATAGTAAAGGGTGGTCATAATAGTACAGATTATTCATAATAGTGCAGGATGGTCATAATAGTACAGAGTGGTCATAATATTGCAGGGTGGTCATAATAGTAGAGTGGTCATAATAGTACAGGGTGGTCATAATAGTAGAGAGTGGTCATAATAGTACAGGGTGGTCATAATAGTACAGGGATGTCATAATAGTAGAGAGTGGTCATAATAGTACAGGGTGGTCATAATAGTACAGGGTGGTCATAATAGTAGAGAGTGGTCATAATAGTACAGGGTGGTCATAATAGTACAGGGTGGTCATAATAGTACAGGGTGGTCATAATAGTACAGGTGGTCATAATAGTACAGGGTGGTCATAATAGTACAGGGTGGTCATAATAGTACAGGGTGGTCATAATAGTACAGGGTGGTCATAATAATAGAGGGTGATCAAAATAGTGCAGAGTGGTCATAATAGTACCACCACCATCACAATCACACCACCATTATCACAATCACACCACTATCATCACACCACCACCATCACAATCACACCACCACCATCACAATCACACCACCACCATCACAGTCACACCTCCACCATCACACCACCACCATCACAATCACACCACCATCATCACACCACCACCATCACAATCACGCCACCACTACCACAACCACACCCCCATCATCACAATCACACCACCATCATCAAACTACCACCATCACAACCACACCACCACCATCACATCACCACCATCACAATCATACCACCACCATCACAATCACAGCACCACCATCACAACCACACTACCACCATCACAATCACACCACCACCATCACAATCACACTACCACCATCACAATCACACTACCACCATCACAATCACACCACCACCATCAAAATTACACCCCACCATCACAATCACACCACCACCATCTCAATCACACCACCATCACACCACCACCATCACAACCACACCATCACCATCATAATCACACCACCACCATCACACCACCACCATCACAACCACACAACCACCACCATCACAACCACACCACCACCATCACACAACCACCATCACAACTACACCGAATTCACAACCACACCACCACCATCACAACCACACCACCACCATCACAATCACACCACCACCATCATAACTACACCGAATTAACAACCACACCACCACCATCACAACCACATCACCAATATCATAATCACACCACCACCATCTCTCCAACATCACCACCATCACAATCACACCATCACAACCACACCACCACCATCACAATCCCACCACCACCATCACAATCACACCACCACCATCACAATCACACTACCACCATCACAACACCACCACCACCATCACAACCACACAACCACCATCACAACCACACCACTACCATCACAACCACACCACCACCATCACAATCACATCACCACCATCACAACCACATCACCACCATCACAATCACACCACCACCATCACAACCACACCACCACCATCACAACCACACCACCACCATCACAATGACACCACCACCATCACAACCACACCACCACCATCACAACCATTTCTCTAACATCACCACTATCACAATGACACCACCACCATCACAACCACACCACCACCATCACAACCACACCACCACCGTCACAATGACACCACCACCATCACAACCACACCACCACCATCACAACCATCTCTCTAACATCACCACCATCACAATCACACCACCACCATCACAACCACGCCACCACCATCACAATCACACCACCACCATCACAATCACACCACCACCATCACAATCACACCACCACCATCACAATCACACCACCACCATCACAATCACACCACCACCATCACAATCACACCACCACCATCACAATCACACCACAACCCTCACAATCACACCACCACCATCACAATCACACCACCACCATCACAATCACACCACCACCATCACACCACCACCATCACAATCACACCACCACCAAATCACACCACCACCATCACAATCACACCACCACCATCACAACCACACCACCACCATCACAATCACACCACCACCATCACAACCACACCACCACCATCACAATCACACCACCACCATCACAATCACACCACCACCATCACAATCACACCACCACCATCACAATCAAACCACCACCATCACAATCACACCACCACCATCACAATCACACCACCACCATCACAATCACACCACAACCATCTCTCTAACATCACCACCATCACAATCACACCACCACCATCACAACCACACCACCACCATCACAATCACACCACCACCATCACAATCACACCACCACCATCACAATCACACCACCACCATCACAATCACACCACCACCATCACAATCACACCACAACCATCTCTCTAACATCACCACCATCACAATCACACCACCACCATCACAACTACACCACCACCATCACAATCACACCACCACCATCACAAACACACCACCACCATCACAATCACACCACCACCATCACAATCACACCACCACCATCACAATCACACCACCACCATCACACCACCACCATCACAATCACACCACCACCATCACAATCACACCACCACCATCACCATCACCACCATCACAATCACACCACCACCATCACACCACCACCATCACAATCACACCACAACCATCTCTCTAACATCACCACCATCACAATCACACCACCACCATCACAATCACACCACCACCATGACAATCACACCACCACCATCACAATCACACCACCACTATCACAATCACACCACCACCATCACACCACCACCATCACATCCACACCACCACCATCACACCACCACCATCACCATCACACCACCACCATCACAATCACACCATAACCATCACACCACCACCATCACAATCACACCATCACCATCACACCACCACCATCACAATCACACCACCACCGTCACAATCACACCACCACCATCACAATCACACCACCTCCAATACCTTCTTGTTCATCTTTAATAACATTTAAGAAGAGTTAGGGATAAGATGGATCTCTGTCTCATAGATAAAAACATTATAATAAACTGAATTTGGTTTACTTCCCACAATGTTAATCAAATAAAAAAGTATATACATCACGGCCACGACTTTCTTGTGTCCACCAAGGTAAGATCCATTATTCTCCAGTACCTGGGAGTCTCTCTCTCTATCTATCTATCTCCTTCCTCCTTACAAAGGAATTAAGTAATGCTTGTCTAATTTCCTACATTTGTTTTTTATTTTTTTTTTTTACATTTTTTCCATTAATTAATTTTTTTTCCAAATTTCTGCATTTTTACTATTTCTGAGGATTTAAAATTTTCCAGATATATCTTTTTAGATTCTTAAGGTTTTCAATATTTTTCCTTTTGCTGCTTTTCATATTTTATGATATATATATATATATATATATATATATATATATATATATATATATATATATATATATATATATATATATATATATATATATATATATATATATATATATATTATATGTATATCGTGGTGGAATGATGATGTAAAGAGAGTAGTAAGGGAGAAAAAGTTAGCATATGAGAGGTTTTTACAAAGTAGAAGTGATGTAAGGAGGGAAGAGTATATGGAGAGATAAAGAGAGGTTAAGAGAGTGGTGAAGCAATGTAAAAAGAGAGCAAATGAGAGAGTGGGTGAGATGTTATCAACAAATTTTGTTGAAAATAAGAAAAAGTTTTGGAGTGAGATTAATAAGTTGAGAAAGCCTAGAGAACAAATGGATTCGATAGTTAAAAATATGAGAGGAGAGTTATTAAATGGAGAGTTAGAGGTATCGGGAAGATGGAGGGAATATTTTGAGGAGTTGTTAAATGTTGATGAAGACAGGGAAGCTGTGATTTCGTGTATAGGGCAAGGAGGAATAACATCTTGTAGGAGTGTGGAAGAGCCAGTTGTGAGTGTGGGGGAAGTTCGTGAGGCAGTGGGTAGAATGAAAGGGGGTAAGGCAGCTGGGATTGATGGGATAAAGATAGAAATGTTAAAAGCAGGTGGGAATATAGTTTTGGAGTGGTTGGTGCTTTTATTTAATAAATGTATGGAAGAGGGTAAGGTACCTAGGGATTGGCAGAGATCGTGCATAGTTCCTTTGTATAAAGACAAAGGGGACAAACGAGAGTGCAAAAATTATAGGGGAATAAGTGAGTTGAGTATACTTGGTAAAGTGTATGGTAGTTATTATTGAAAGAATTAAGAGTAAGACGGAGAGCAGGATAGCAGATGAACAAGGGGGCTTTAATAAAGGTAGGGGTGTGTAGACCAAGTGTTTACAGTGAAACATATAGGTGAACAGTATTTAGATAAGGGTAAAGAGGTTTTTGTGGCAGTTATGGATTTGGAAAAGGCGTATGATAGGGTGGATAGGGGGGCAATGTAGCAGATGTTGCAGGTGTATGGAATAGGAGGTAGGTTACTGAAAGCAGTGAAGAGTTTTTATGTGGATAGTGAGGCTCAGGTTAGAGTGTGTAGGAGAGAGGGAGATTATTTCCCAGTAAAAGTGGGCCTTAGACAAGGATGTGTGATGTCACCATGGTTGTTCAATATATTTATAGATGGGGTTGTAAAAGAAGTGAATGCTCGGGTCTTGGCAAGAGGTGTGGGGTTAAAAGATAAATAATCAAATACAAAGTGGGAGTTGTCACAGTTGCTTTTTGTATCGAAGGGGTTCTATGAGATAGTTACGGTCGTAGTGAAACACACTTGTGGGTGGTAACTGTGTATTGACTGAGTCTGTGAGGAGAGGAGCCCAGCCTATCTGTTCAGTACTATGCCTATCCCAGGAATGAGAGGGAAGCCTGGCGGCAGACTCACGCATGCGCGAGTCTCTGACGTCACAAGTAACAAGGGATCACTAATATAACATAGCTAGTACTACTTACAACACACTACATAAGTATATTATATATGGTTCAGTACATACACTACTGACATTTGCTGATGACACTGTACTTTTGGGAGATTCTGAAGAGAAGTTGCAGAGGTTGGTGGATGAGTTTGGTAGGGTATGTAAAAGAAGAAAATTGAAAGTGAATATAGGAAAGAGTAAGGTGATGATGATAACAAAAAGATTAGGTGATGAAAGATTGGATATCAGATTGGAGGGAGAGAGTATGGAGGAGATGAATGTATTCAGATATTTAGGAGTGGACGTGTCAGCAGATGGGTCTATGAAGGATGAGGTGAATCATAAAATTGAGAAGGGTAAAAGGGTGAATGGTGCATTTCTGACTCTGTGGAGACAAAGAACTTTGTCCATGGAAGTAAAGAGGGGAATGTATGAGAGTATAGTTAAACCAACACTCTTATATGGGTGTGAAGCATGGGTGATGAATGTTGCAACAAGGAGAAGGCTGGAGGCAGTGGAGATGTCATGTCTGAGGGCAATGTGTGGTGTGAATATAATGCAGAGAATTCGTAGTTTGGAAATTAGGAGGAGGTGCGGGATTACCAAAACTATTATCCAGAGGGCTGAGGAGGGGTTGTTGAGGTGGTTTGGACATGTAGAGAGAATGGAACGAGACAGAATGACTTCGAAAGTGTATAAATCTGTAGTGGAGGGAAGGCAGGGTAGGGGTCGGCCTAGGAAAGGTTGGAGGGAGGGGGTAAAGGAGGTTTTGTGTGAGAGGGGCTTGGACTTCCATCAAGCATGCATGAGCGTATTTGATAGGAGTGAATGGAAACAAATGGTTTTTAATACTTGACGTGCTGTTGGAGTGTGAGCAAAGTAATATTTATGAAGGGATTCAGGGAAACCTGCAGGCCGGACTTATGTCCTGGAGATGGGAAGTACAGTGCCGGCACTCTGAAGGAGGGGTGTTAATGTTGCAGTTATATAACTGTAGTGTAAGCACGCCTCTGGCAAAACAGTGATGGAGTGAATGATGATGAAAGTTTTTCTTTTTCGGGCCACCCTGCCTTGGTGGGAATCGGCCAATGTGTTTATATATATATATATATATATATATATATATATATATATATATATATATATATATATATATAATTATATATATATATATATATATATATATATATATATATATATATATATATATATATATATATATATATATATATATTATATATATATATATATATATATATATATATATATATATATATATATATATATATATATATATATACACACATTTAAAGATACATATGGAGACGCATCATAAATTGTCAGCTATTTAACCCTTTAACAAATTAGTAACTATATAATACGGTCAGTTTATCTTTCTAATAAGTTACTATAAAGCAAAGCTTCCTATGATATCTGCACATGACCTGCGTCTCAGAATATACAGTTTGTAGCGAATTGGTCGGAGAGAGACAAGTTCAGATAGGCTTGCCAGGACGGCATTGATTTTTGCACTCTGTTAAAACGTGGAATAATTGAGGATATGATAGAAGTATACAAATAGAAAACATCATTAGACAAAGGGAATATAAATAAAATGCTAACACATCAAGGTATGTCTGATCCGAAAACCGGACTTGATTTTTGTCTTTGATTCTCTATGAAGAAATTGACTTAATTTGGAAGAATTTGTATTTAGGAAGTACTGGTTTGGCAGTAGCGTTGTAGATGAATGGAAGAAACTCCCAAATAACGTCACTGAAGCGATGGGTCTTATTGACTGAACTGGCATGGGTCAGTAGGTCTATCTTAGTACTCCGCTATTCTTATGTTCCTCTCATGTTCTTATCCCAAGTCTTGAAGAACTTAAAATATCAGTCTTCCATAATTCGTTCCAAAGAAAATGATATGTGGTACATAACAAGGAACCAAAGTGGATCCTATACAAGTTTTCTGACTATAACCTAGCCTAATCTAACCTAGCCTAACCTAACCTAGCCTAACCTAACCTAACCTAGCCTAACCTAGTCTAACCTAACCCATCCTAACCTAACCCATCCTAGCCTAACCTATCCTAAGCTAGCCTAACTTAACCTATCCTAGCCTAACCTAACCAAATCAATCCTAACCTAACCTAACCAAATCAATCCTAACCTAACCTAACCAAACCAAATCTAACCTAACCTATCCTAGGTTAACCAAACTAAACCTAACCTAGTCTAACCTATCCTAAGCAAACCAAAGTCAAACTAAACCTAACATAACCAACCCTAGCCAAACTTCCCATAACTTAACCTAGCATAATATAATCTAACCTAAATAACGAACATCGAGAAATTTGCTGAAAACAGTAAGAAGTGGACCGAGAGCAGCACAAAGGGTGAACAGAAACAGGTGGAAAAACAAAGGGTACACAGCAACAGAAGGAGCAAAAGAGGTGGCAGCAAGTCCTGTAATCAAAACACAATGAAGAATAATGGCGGGTGTTAGGCAGGCGTCACACACACAGTGTAAACACATTGTTTCTTCATCAAATTTACCACCTACGAGGTTTATCAGGTTGAAAGAGTATTGACTACATGAGGGTCAATAAGGCTGCAAGTCACTCTACACCTCTCAAGGTTACTTGAATCCTTAAAATAGCGATTAAAGACAATTCTTGCATATAGTTGCAAACTGCACGCAGAGAGCACTCCCAGGGTATAACGAGAGGAATAAAAATAGCAGCAGTAACAACAAGGCAGTGACACTCACCCAAGTAAACACAAGTCTCGTCAAAGAAATCGAGGTAAATTTGACTTATTTTTTCAACTTTGACAGCTAATAGTAAGCCACAAACCACACGTCTTACACATGCACGCTGATGGAAATAAACGGTCAGACGCATTCTTATTTCAAGTCATTTGCTGGCGCTAAAGTCAGCCTTTCCCCCAAAAATTCTCCCCTTTCTGCTCTCGACCCCCCCCCCCCCATCCCCAGTGACCACTGTGGGTCAAAACAGTGACAGCAGCAGCAATTATTCTTCACAAAATTGTGACCAGATATAAACATGTAAATAGTTCATTGCCTTTGTAACTTGTTCAGCTATCAAAACTTTGGGGTCCAGTCCCTGGACCCATTATGTACCTCTGTAATCTTTTGACTACCGCCCACAGGATGGGTACGGGGTGCATAATAAAGATATTAAACTAACTTCACAAAACTACCCTCCCAAATACTACATGTGGCCAAAAACTATGAGAGTTTTGATGCATATTTTATTGTTTTTCAGAATACTTGTCACTTAAATCTTTCCATTTTTGGCCTAAAAAATTGCCATATTTCAGTTCTTACCGTAAATTTCCACTCAAAATACCCACCTCAATTCAACCAAAGTTTCCAGGAAAATGGGACGAACAGCGGTGTCTTTCAGCACCTCAGCCGCTGGTTAATGCTAAAACCTAAATTGTTGTCAATATTTACTCAAATCGAGCAAAAAATTGGTGAATTCGTGAAAAAAATTAGATTGGTTCACGAGCAAATATTCAGCGAAAATCGCCGTTTTTTTTCGCAACAGTCTCTTAAAAGAATCTACGAAATGTAACTTTCCTGTCCACATTGACAAAAGACAGATCAAATCTCGCCTGTCTCGGCAGCCGTGACCTTGTCATAGAGCTGCCCCCGCCATAGGGCTGTAAGCGGTACTCCACTTAAGACTCATCGTGACCTTGTCATAGAGCCTTCCCTGCCATAAGGTTGTAAGTGCAACATCACTTGTACCAACTCTGACACTTTTGGAAGCCACTGCCGGGTCACCACAGGGGTCTGTACCCGTCTTGGTAATGAAACCACGAAACAAGTGGTACTGAATCATTTACCAAACTGCGGCCAGCGGTGTTAGATCCCGCGTCACATTCTCCCGCCTCAAGAGACAGAACAATGTTCACGTCGCCTCAGTGGCGTGCAGAGGGAGGGGCCGAAGGGGCGGTAGCCCCGGGCCCCACCCGGGTTAGACGGGTGGTGTGTGTAGCTAGAGGTTAGACGGGTGGTGAGTGTAGCTAGAGGTTAGACGGGTGGTGAGTGTAGCTAGGTGTTAGACGGGTGGTGAGTGTAGCTAGAGGTTAAACGGGTGGTGAGTGTAGCTAGAGGTTAGACGGGTGGTGTGTGTAGCTAGAGGTTAGATGGGTGGTGAGTGTAGCTAGAGGTTAAACGGGTGGTGTGTGTAGCTAGAGGTTAGACGGGTGGTGAGTGTAGCTAGAGGTTAGACGGGTGGTGAGTGTAGCTAGAGGTTAGACGGGTGGTGAGTGTAGCTAGAGGTTAGACGGGTGGTGAGTGTAGCTAGGTGTTAGACGGGTGGTGAGTGTAGCTAGAGGTTAGACGGGTGGTGTGTGTAGCTAGAGGTTAGACGGGTGGTGAGTGTAGCTTGAGGTTAGACGGGTGGTGAGTGTAGCTAGAGGTTAGACGGGTGGTGAGTGTAGCTAGAGGTTAGACGGGTGGTGAGTGTAGCTAGGTGTTAGACGGGTGGTGAGTGTAGCTAGAGGTTAGACGGGTGGTGAGTGTAGCTAGGTGTTAGACGGGTGGTGAGTGTAGCTAGAGGTTAGACGGGTGGTGAGGAGTGTAGCTAGAGGTTAGACGGGTGGTTTGTGTAGCTAGAGGTTAGACGGGTGGTGAGTGTAGCTAGAGGTTAGACGGGTGGTGAGTGTAGCTAGAGGTTAGACGGGTGGTGAGTGTAGCTAGAGGTTAGACAGGTGGTGAGTGTAGCTAGAGGTTAGATGGGTGGTGTGTGTAGCTAGAGGTTAGACGGGTGGTGAGTGTAGCTAGAGGTTAGACGGGTGGTGAGTGTAGCTAGAGGTTAGACGGGTGGTGTGTGTAGCTAGAGGTTAGACGGGTGGTGTGTGTAGCTAGAGGTTAGACGGGTGGTGAGTGTAGCTAGAGGTTAGACGGGTGGTGAGTGTAGCTAGAGGTTAGATGGGTGGTGAGTGTAGCTAGAGGTTAGACGGGTGGTGAGTATAGCTAGGTGTTAGACGGATGGGAGTTACTTCAAGTAAAACTGAAATCATTGCTGGTGTAATATTTGTGAAAGGTGGGAGTTTCGGCGAGGAGGTCAGTGAGAGTGTCGGGAGTGGATCCCGCATGCACTCTGATAGGCAGGACAATCTATTAGAATATACTGAATGGACACTGCGACCTGACACTTCTCACTGAGTGGTGCTGGTTGTTTCCTCATGTGGTATTCCTGAGTAAGTTGCTTAATGTCCAATATGTTAATTGGAAATTGAAGTCTACCAAATATTACAACGGTGGGAAGTTGGCCAAAATCCTAAATTGGTTTTGATGGAAAACAGTGTTGCGGTCTAATGCAGACCAACGTTGTTGCGGTCTAATGCAGACCAACGTTGTTGCCAGCCGTTGCGGAGGCGGTGAGAGAGCAATGAAAAAAAATGGTCTGAATAAGGAATATCCCAATAGGAAATTTGGAGATCTTGAATAGGTGACTGAGCAGCTGAGTCTGAGTGTTCATTGTCCTGAACATCTGTACGTCCCGAAACCCACAGCCAAAGCTAGACACAAAGAACCAGGGAACTCTTCTTCAGTTTATCTTCAAAGCCGATGCTTCTTAATGGTAGCATCGAGCTACATTTAATTGTTCATGATCTAATTTGCCATTTTGATTGGAGGAATTGGGATATTAATTTCCATTTGATGACTTGTGAATACCTCTTCTGATTCGCTTTAAATCTTAAAAGATAATATTTAACTCCATTACAAATTTATGACGCACTCTGCACTGTTCCAACTGCGTGCACTGAGGTACAGTGGACTGGGGTTAGGCAACATGGGGATACCTTCCTCGGATCATCCAGCGACCATAATACATCCAGTTGATGTTATTGTTAATAATAATAATAATAATAATAATAATAATAATAATAATAATAATAATATTATAATAATAATAATAATATTATTTTTATTATTATTTTTATTATTATTATTATTATTATTATTATTATTATTATTATTATTATTATTCGTACTCAGTGATGCTACCATCATTATTTATCACAAGCGTCTGTCAGAGGAGGGAATAACAGGAACTGACTTCCATTCCTGCTCATAGTCGAGTGAAATAGAGTGAATAACAATGTCAGTCTCCAGCAGGTTGTCTACAGCAGGTTGTCTACAGCAGGTTGTCTACAGCAGGTTGTCTACAGCAGGTTGTCTACAGCAGGTTGTCTACAGCAGGTTGTCTACAGCAGGTTGTCTACAGCAGGGTGTCTCCAGCAGGTTGTCTCCAGCAGGTTGTCTACAGAAGGTTGTCTACAGCAGGTTGTCTACAGCAGGGTGTCTCCAGCAGGTTGTCTCCAGCAGGCTGTCTACAGAAGGTTGTCTACAGCAGGTTGTCTACTGCAGGGTGTCTCCAGCAGGTTGTCTACAGCAGGTTGTCTACAGAAGGTTGTCTACAGCAGGTTGTCTACAGCAGGGTGTTTCCAGCAGGGTGTCTCCAGCAGGTTGTCTCCAGCAGGTTGTCTACAGCAGGTCGTCTCCATCAGGAAGACAATGACAAGTGGGAATAAAGACACTGGTAGCAGAAGGTTCTCTTAATACAACGTTTCGCCCGATACCTGTCAAACAGAGTATCCTCTGTCCTCTACCAAGGCTTTAGAAGCGAGTCTAAAGAAATGTCCCTAGGTACACCACAGGGAGGAGTTCTCAGTCCCATGCTATTTAATATTCTGATTAATGCCCTCCTAAATGCTCTACCTGCCTCACCTAAACATATAGCTATAAGCTATGCTGATGACATCATGATCCATACAACAGGGCATAAAAAGATGAGTTCCGTTCTTAATGAAGTTCAAGCAATTTGTAATCGACTAGGCCTCATAATATCTTCCTCTAAAACAAAGATATTAACAAGCAAACGACATCCCCCACCCATCTATTTGCAGGGTGAAAACATTAGCTACGTTAAAACTTACAGATATCTTGGTGTAGATGTACCCTTTACCAAATCTACTATACCACAACTAAATAAAAATGCAAAGATAGACTAAATGCTCTTAAAGCTGTTGCTGGATACAACCCCAACTATGGTGCTAATGTGAGAATTGCGAGAATGATGTACATAGCCTATATTAGGTCCTTAATTGATTATGCTGCTCCCATGTTGATATTAGCTCGAGAAAGTTCTCTCCGACCCTTGGAGTTAATGCAAAATGAAGCTCTCAGAATTATTCTTGGCTGTCCCAAATCTACAAAGGTTCTTAATATGAGGAAGGAGCTTGGTATTACTAGTATCAGTGATAGGATTGTTGAGATTAACACTGTACTTGGTATTAGATTGTTAAGAAATGAACCAGACACTGTCACAATGAATCTTACTAAATGTCTAGAAGTAAATACTCACAGATCTAAATGGATTGTGAAAACATGCAATTACATTAAGTTTTACAACCTGCATGAATTGTATCACTGTAGGCAACAAGAGCATTTCACCCTCCATGGAAGATGTGTTCATTTAATATCACATACCTGCAAGTCCCTCCCAAGAAGCTCATTGCTAGTAATCCCTTCCTTAAATCACTTGTTAAAGCAACTGCTCAAGAAGAAATTTATCGCCTAGCTGGTAGTAATAAGTTATCTCAAGTTATATACACTGATGGATCTAAACAGGAGTCTTCTGGCAGGGCTGCATCTGCTCTGGTTGCCACCTCCTAGTTAAGAACAATAATAATTTTTTTGAACTAGGCATAAGAATTAACAACTGGGTCTACACTGCAAACTGAATTGTTTGCAATCCTTATGGCACTAAAGCTAACTTATGACACTGAGCTTGACTCTATCATCATTACTGATTCTATGTCATCATTGAAGGCTCTTGACTCCTATAATGACTCAAACAGCATGCTCATTGGAGAAGCCAGGTATAGATACTCAAAAATCCGGGACAAAGGAATTAAAGTACATTTGCTATGGATTCCGTCACACATTGGATTAATCCTTCATGATAAAGTTGATATGTTAGCCAAGAAGAGCACCCATAAGGAGAATGTAGAATATAACTTTGGTATATCTGTGTCTAGCATTAGGAATAATATTAGGAGAGAAATAAATAATGAAAATGATAGCTATAGGAATGCAGTTAGAAGCCTGAGTAGATCTATAACCCACTATGATAACATGAATGTAGATAAGTATGTTTATGGAGCAACTTGCAATGTGAACAGACTGACTGATGTTGTAGTGGCCAGGCTTAGGCTTGGCTACAAGTACTTCTGGCAGTTTGGGAGATACACAGATGATGATCAAACTAAATGCAAATTATGTGATCAGGCATATGGTCACTGTCTTGAACACTATGTGCTGAATTGTCCACTTATTGAGGAATATAGAGATAGACAGTATAATAACCTATGTGACATGTCAAGATATCTTATTAGTGAAGGTAGGATACCACTTATTCTAAGCAAATTTCCTAAATTTGCTTGTAACAGATAAGTGAACTGTAGATATATATCCAAATTAATTTCCATGAACGTGCCTATCTGTGCTCATGATAATGCGAGCACAGATGGGCATGTTTGTGGAGCAACTTGCAATGTGAACAGACTGACTGATGTTGTAGTGGCCAGGCTTAGGCTTGGCTACAGGTACTTCTGACAGTTTGGGAGACACAGATGATGATCAAACTAAATGCAAATTATGTGATCAGGCATATGGTCACTGTCTTGAACACTATGTGCTTAATTGTGCACTGATTGAGGAATATAGAGATAGACAATATAATAACCTATGTGACATGTCAAGATATCTTATTCATGAAATAAGATACCTGCTTGTAACAGATAATTGAAATGTAGATATAAACCCAAATGTACAATTGCTAACCCTTTGGGGCCTAGTGCCTAGGCCTTTGTGTATCCATATGCAAATGAAGCCAAACTACAAGAAAGGTGACTATGTGGGCATGAGGAACTTCCTGCACAGAGTTCAGTGGGACAGAGATGGCAGGGGAAATCAGTAGACGAGATGATGGAATATATGACAACAATTTGCAAGGAAGCTGAGGAGAGGTTTATACCCAAGGGTAACAGGAGAAGGAAAAAGACAGGATGAGCCCATGGTTCACTCAAAGGTGCAGGGAAGCCAAAACCAAGTGTGCAAGGGAATGGAAGAGGTACAGAAGGCAAAGAACCCCGGAGAATAAGGAGAGCAGTCGTAGAGCCAGAAATGAATATGCACAGATCAGAAGGAGGCCCAAAGACAGTACGAGAATGACATAGCAGCAAAAGCCAAATCTGACCCAAAGCTGCTGTACAGCCACATCAGGAGGAGAACAACAGTCAAGGACCAGGTGATCAGGCTGAGGAAGGTAGGAGGAGGTCACAAGAAATGACCGGGAAGTGTGTGAGGAGCTCAACATGAGATTCAAAGAGGTGTTCACAGAGGAGATAGAAGGGCCTCCAGAAAGGAGGAGAGGTAGGGTACACCATCAAGTGCTGGACACAATACACACAAATGAGGAGGAAGTGAAGAGGCTACTAAGCGAGCTAGATACTTCAAAGGCGATGGGGCCAGATAACATCTCTCCATGGGTCCTGAGAGAGGAGCAGAGGAGCTATGTGTACCCCTAACAACGATCTTCAACACATCTATCGAAACAGGGCAACTACCTGAGGTTTGGAAGACAGCAAATGTAGTTCCAATTTTAAAAAGGAGACAGGAACGTAGCACTAAACTACAGACCAGTGTCACTGACATGTATTGTATGCAAGGTCATGGAGAAGATAGTCAGGAGAAGGGTGGTTGAGCACCTAGAAAGGAATGAGCTTATCAACGACGGCCAACACGGTTTCAGGGATGGGAAATCCTGTGTCACAAACCTACTGGAGTTCTACGACAGGGTGACAGCGATAAGGCAAGAGAGAGAGGGGTGGGTAGATTGCATATTCTTGGATTGTAAGAAGGCGTTTGACACAGTTCCACACAAGAGATTAGTGCAGAAGCTGGAGGACCAGGCAGGGTAACAGGAAGGCACTACATTGGATCAGGGAATACCTGTCAGGAGACAGCAGCGAGTCATGGTACGTGGCGAGGTGTCAGAGTGGGCGCCGGTGACGAGCGGGGTTCCACAGGGTCAGTCCTGGGACCAGTGCTGTTTCTGGTATTTGTGAACGACATGACGGAAGGAATAGACTCCGAAGTGTCCCTGTTTGCAGATGATGTGAAGTTGATGAGAAGAATTCAATCGGACGAGGACCAGGCAGAACTACAAAGGGATCTGGACAGCCTGCAAGCCTGGTCCAGCAACTGGCTCCTGGAGTTCAACCCCACCAAGTGCAAAGTCATGAAGATTGGGGAAGGGCAAAGAAGACCGCAGACGGAGTACAGCCTAGGGGCCAGAGACTGCAAACCTCAATCAAGGAAAAAGATCTTGGAGTGAGTATAACACCAGACACATCTCCTGAGGCGCACATCAACCAAATAACTGCTGCAGCATATGGGCGCCTAGCAAACCTAAGAACAGCATTCCGACATCTTAATAAAGAATCGTTCAGGACCCTGTACACTGTGTACGTTAGGCCCATATTGGAGTATGCAGCACCAGTTTGGAACCCACACCTAGCCAAGCATTTGAAGAAGCTCGAGAAAGTGCAAAGGTTTGCAACAAGACTAGTCCCGGAGCTAAGGGGTATGTCCTACGAGGGAGGTTAAGGGAAATCGACCTGACGACACTGGAGGACAGGAGAGATAGGGGAGACATGATAACAACATATAAGATACTGAGAGGAATTGACAAAGTGGACAGAGACAGAATGTTCCAGAGATGGGACACAACAACAAGGGGACACAGATGGAAGTTGAAGACTCAGATGAATCACAGAGATGTTAGGAAGTATTTCTTCAGTCACAGAGTTGTCGGGAAGTGGAATAGTTTAGGAAGCGATGTAGTGGAGGCAGGCTCTATACATAGCTTTAAGCAGAGGTATGATAAAGCTCATGGCGCAGGGAGAGTGACCCAGTAGCGGCCAGTGAAGAGGCGGGGCCAGGAGCTTTGACTCGACCCCTGCAACCACAACTAGGTGAGTACAACTAGGTGAGTACAGGATGGATATGGGGTGCACAATAAACTAGCCACTTCGGTGGCAAAATCTAATCTTCGCCCAAGGCTAAACTTTAGTACTCAGTAAAGCCCAGACTTGGGCGAAACATCGTATTAAAAGAATTTTCTGCTAGCAGTGTCTTTATTCCCGGTTGTGTGGAGTGTTACATAGCGTGGCTCAAGTGTAGTGTTACATAGCCTAGCTCAAGTGTAGTGTTACATAGCCTGGCTCAAGTGTAGTGTTACATAGCCTGGCTCAAGTGTAGTGTTACATAGCCTGGCTCAAGTGTAGTGTTACATAGCCTGGCTCAAGTGTAGTGTTACATAGCCTAGCTCAAGTGTAGTGTTACATAGCCTGACTCAAGTGTAGTGTTACATAGCCTGGCTCAAGTGTAGTGTTACATAGCCTGGCTCAAGTGTAGTGTTACATAGCGTGGCTCAAGTGTAGTGTTACATAGCCTGGCTCAAGTGTAGTGTTACATAGCCTGGCTCAAGTGTAGTGTTACATAGCCTGGCTCAAGTGTAGTGTTACATAGCCTGGCTCAAGTGTAGTGTTACATAGCCTGGCTCAAGTGTAGTGTTACATAGCGTGGCTCAATGTAGTGTTACATAGCCTGGCTCAAGTGTAGTGTTACATAGCCTGGCTCAAGTGTAGTGTTACATAGCCTGACTCAAGTGTAGTGTTACATAGCCTGGCTCAAGTGTAGTGTTACATAGCCTGGCTCAAGTGTAGTGTTACATAGCCTGGCTCAAGTGTAGTGTTACATAGCCTGGCTCAAGTGTAGTGTTACATAGCCTGGCTCAAGTGTAGTGTTACATAGCCTGGCTCAAGTGTAGTGTTACATAGCCTGGCTCAAGTGTAGTGTTACATAGCCTGGCTCAAGTGTAGTGTTACATAGCCTAGCTCAAGTGTAGTGTTACATAGCCTGGCTCAAGTGTAGTGTTACATAGCCTGGCTCAAGTGTAGTGTTACATAGCCTGGCTCAAGTGTAGTGTTACATAGCCTGGCTCAAGTGTAGTGTTACATAGCCTAGCTCAAGTGTAGTGTTACATAGCCTGACTCAAGTGTAGTGTTACATAGCCTGACTCAAGTGTAGTGTTACATAGCCTGGCTCAAGTGTAGTGTTACATAGCCTGACTCAAGTGTAGTGTTACATAGCCTGGACTCAAGTGTAGTGTTACATAGCCTGGCTCAAGTGTAGTGTTACATAGCCTGACTCAAGTGTAGTGTTACATAGCCTGGCTCAAGTGTAGTGTTACATAGCCTGGCTCAAGTGTAGTGTTACATAGCCTGACTCAAGTGTAGTGTTACATAGCCTGGCTCAAGTGTAGTGTTACATAGCCTGGCTCAAGTGTAGTGTTACATAGCCTGGCTTAAGTGTAGTGTTACATAGCCTGGCTCAAGTGTAGTGTTACATAGCCTGGCTTAAGTGTAGTGTTACATAGCCTGGCTCAAGTGTAGTGTTACATAGCCTGGCTAAGTGTAGTGTTACATAGCCTGGCTCAAGTGTAGTGTTACATAGCCTGGCTTAAGTGTAGTGTTACATAGCCTGGCTCAAGTGTAGTGTTACATAGCCTGGCTCAAGTGTAGTGTTACATAGCCTGGCTCAAGTGTAGTGTTACATAGCCTGGCTAAGTGTAGTGTTACATAGCCTGGCTCAAGTGTAGTGTTACATAGCCTGGCTCAAGTGTAGTGTTACATAGCCTGGCTCAAGTGTAGTGTTACATAGCCTGGCTCAAGTGTAGTGTTACATAGCCTGGCTCAAGTGTAGTGTTACATAGCTGGCTCAAGTGTAGTGTTACATAGCCTGGCTCAAGTGTAGTGTTACATAGCCTGGCTCAAGTGTAGTGTTACATAGCCTGGCTCAAGTGTAGTGTTACATAGCCTGGCTCAAGTGTAGTGTTACATAGCCTGGCTCAAGTGTAGTGTTACATAGCCTGGCTCAAGTGTAGTGTTACATAGCCTGGCTCAAGTGTAGTGTTACATAGCCTGGCTCAAGTGTAGTGTTACATAGCCTGGCTCAAGTGTAGTGTTACATAGCCTGCTCAAGTGTAGTGTTACATAGCCTGGCTCAAGTGTAGTGTTACATAGCCTGGCTCAAGTGTAGTGTTACATAGCCTGGCTCAGTGTAGTGTTACATAGCCTGGCTAATGTAGTGTTACATAGCCTGGCTTAAGTGTAGTGTTACATAGCCTGGCTTAAGTGTAGTGTTACATAGCCTGGCTTAAGTGTAGTGTTACATAGCCTGGCTTAAGTGTAGTGTTACATAGCCTGGCTTAAGTGGTAGCATCTGAATTATTTGAGTTCGCTCCTAACACCAGTCGAAATGTTGGGCATGTTTTCTTACACCTACAGACCCTGTTAACCCGGCAGAAAGTAGGTACCAGGGTGTTAGTCAACTGATGTGGGTCGCATCCCGGGGAAGAGGATCAAAGGATCCCAATGGAAATAAGCCAGACATTTTGAGTTATCCTCGTTTACTAATAAGATTTTATACAGCGTTGTTTACATGGTGTGACTTGGCCCTGGCTTCTCTAACTGGCGCAGGGCGCCCGGACCTCCTCTGGTGCCCAAGGGGCAGGACACCTCTCCCTCGCCCCTGGGGGCCCGCCCCTCTCCCCCTCACCTTGATAATTACCTCCAGCATAGTCCTCAGTATCAAAACTCACTCGCTCAAAGGCGGCTAGTAAACAAGTCATTAATCTTCAACACAAGCGATATTGATTCAATGGTCGCGCATCGCAAAGCTTGTGTTAATCTGGATCAAGACCTTGGTCGCTCACCCCAGGAACACAGGTGGGACTTTCACCCTTACTGTTCTTCACGTCGCAACCATTCAACAGGAACGTCCATCTAACGCCGAAGAGGAAATTGTGCGCCTTGTTTGTGTGAGAGCGAGGTGTAGTGTGGGGGGAGGGGGGGCCCTGTCTAGGTGTAGTGTGGGGGAGGGGGGCCCTGTCTAGGTGTTGTGTGGGGGTGGGGGCCCAGTCTAGGTGTTGTATGGAGGGAGGGAAGGGCACAGTCTAGGTGTAGTATTGAGGGAGGGAGGGGCACCGTCTAGGTGTTGTATTGACGGAGGGGGAGCCCCGTCTTGGTGTAGTATGGAGGGAGGGGCACAGTCTAGGTGTAGTATGGAGGGAGGGGCACAGTCTAGGTGTTGTATGGAGGGAGGGAGGGCACAGTCTAGGTGTATTATGGAGGGAGGGAGGGGCACAGTCTAGGTGTAGTATGGAGGGAGGGAGGGGCAACAGTCTAGGTATAGTATGGAGGGAGGGCCACCGTCTAGGTGTTGTATGGAGGGAGGGAGGTGCACCGTCTAGGTGTAGTATGGAGGGAGGGGCACAGTCTAGGTGTTGTATGGAGGAGGGAGGGGCAACAGTCTAGGTATAGTATGGAGGAGGGAGGGCACTGTGTAGGTGTAGTATTGAGGGAGGGAGGGACACTGTCTAGGTGTAGTATAGAGGGGGGGCACAGTCTAGGTGTTGTATGGAGGAGGGAGGGGCACAGTCTAGGTGTATTATGGAGGGAGGGGCACAGTCTAGGTGTAGTATGGAGGGAGGGAAGGGCAACAGTCTAGGTATAGTATGGAGGGAGGGAGGGGCACAGTCTAGGTGTTGTATGGAGGGAGGGAGGGGCACCGTCTAGGTGTAGTATGGAGGGAGGGAGGGGCACCGTCTAGGTGTTGTATGGAGGGAGGGAGGAGCACCGTCTAGGTGTAGTATGGAGGGAGGGGCACAGTCTAGGTGTTGTATGGAGGGAGGGAGGGGCACAGTCTAGGTGTAGTATGGAGGGAGGGGCACAGTCTAGGTGTTGTATGGAGGGAGGGAGGGGCACCGTCTAGGTGTAGTATGGAGGGAGGGAGGGGCACAGTCTATGGGACTTTTATCCACGTGTTTCCATATTGACGCTAAGTGTGTGATTAATGGTGGTACCCGGGGTGTTGTTGTTATTGCAGCTAACAGGGGAAAAAAATCCCCTGGCATAGTTGTTGGTCATGTTGACTCTCACAGTGGTGGTGTTTGTTTTATGTGAGGGAGCCACAAGAAGCTACACTAATGTACACACGCTGGTCTTCTGACAGTTTGGGAGACACAGATGATGATCAAACTAAATGCAAATTATGTGATCAGGCATATGGTCACTGTCTTGAACACTGTGCTTAATTGTGCACTTATTGAGGAATACAGAGATAGACAGAATAATAACCTATGTGACATGTCAAGATATCTTATTAATGAAATAAGATACCAGTTATACTAAGCAAATTTCCTAAATTTGCTTGTAACAGATAAGTGAACTGTAGATATAAATCCAAATGTACAATTGTTAACCCTTTTGGGGCCTAGTGCCTAGGCCTTTTGTGTATCCATATGCTCTTGCGCTACCGTCCACAGGATGGATATGGAGTGAACAATAAACTAGCCACTTCGGTGGCAAAATCTAATCTAGTCCCTACTAACACACGGGACACTAGTAGTTGATGATGGTGTCCACAGCAGTGTGAGACACTAGTAGTTGATGATGGTGTCCACGGCAGTGTGAGACACTAGTAGTTGATGATGGTGACCACAGCAGTGTGAGACACTAGTAGTTGATGATGGTGACCACAGCAGTGTGAGACACTAGTAGTTGATGATGGTGACCACGGCAGTGTGAGACACTAGTAGTTGATGATGGTGTCCACAGCAGTGTGAGACACTAGTAGTTGATGATGGTGTCCACGGCAGTGTGAGACACTAGTAGTTGATGATGGTGTCCACAGCAGTGTGAGACACTAGTAGTTGATGGTGGTGACCACAGCAGTGTGAGACACTAGTAGTTGATGATGGTGACCACGGCAGTGTGAGACACTAGTAGTTGATGGTGGTGACCACGGCAGTGTGAGACACTAGTAGTTGATGATGGTGACCACGGCAGTGTGAGACACTAGTAGTTGATGATGGTGTCCACAGCAGTGTGAGACACTAGTAGTTGATGATGGTGTCCACAGCAGTGTGAGACACTAGTAGTTGATGATGGTGACCACGGCAGTGTGAGACACTAGTAGTTGATGATGGTGTCCACAGCAGTGTGAGACACTAGTAGTTGATGGTGGTGACCACAGCAGTGTGAGACACTAGTAGTTGATGACGGTGACCACGGCAGTGTGAGACACTAGTAGTTGATGGTGGTGATCACATCAGTGTGAGACACTAGTAGTTGATGGTGGTGACCACAGCAGTGTGAGACACTAGTAGTTGATGGTGGTGACCACAGCAGTGTGAGACACTAGTAGTTGATGATGGTGACCACGGCAGTGTGAGACACTAGTAGTTGATGGTGGTGACCACAGCAGTGTGAGACACTAGTAGTTGATGATGGTGACCACGGCAGTGTGAGACACTAGTAGTTGATGGTGGTGACCACGGCAGTGTGAGACACTAGTAGTTGATGGTGGTGACCACAGCAGTGTGAGACACTAGTAGTTGATGATGGTGTCCACAGCAGTGTGAGACACTAGTAGTTGATGGTGGTGACCACAGCAGTGTGAGACACTAGTAGTTGATGGTGGTGACCACAGCAGTGTGAGACACTAGTAGTTGATGATGGTGTCCACAGCAGTGTGAGACACTAGTAGTTGATGATGGTGACCACAGCAGTGTGAGACACTAGTAGTTGATGATGGTGACCACGGCAGTGTGAGACACTAGTAGTTGATGATGGTGACCACGGCAGTGTGAGACACTAGTAGTTGATGATAGTGTCCACAGCAGTGTGAGACACTAGTAGTTGATGGTGGTGACCACAGCAGGGTGAGACACTAGTAGTTGATGGTGGTGACCACAGCAGTGTGAGACACTAGTAGTTGATGGTGGTGACCACAGCAGTGTGAGACACTAGTAGTTGATGATGGTGACCACTGCAGTGTGAGACACTAGTAGTTGATGATGGTGACCACAGCAGTGTGAGACACTAGTAGTTGATGATGGTGACCACAGCAGTGTGAGACACTAGTAGTTGATGATGGTGACCACGGCAGTGTGAGACACTAGTAGTTGATGATGGTGACCACAGCAGTGTGAGACACTAGTAGTTGATGATGGTGACCACGGCAGTGTGAGACACTAGTAGTTGATGATGGTGACCACAGCAATGTGAGACACTAGTAGTTGATGATGGTGTCCACAGCAGTGGTGTGAGACACTAGTAGTTGATGATGGTGACCACGGCAGTGTGAGACACTAGTAGTTGATGATGGTGACCACAGCAGTGTGAGACACTAGTAGTTGATGATGGTGTCCACAGCAGTGTGAGACACTAGTAGTTGATGATGGTGACCACAGCAGTGTGAGACACTAGTAGTTGATGATGGTGACCACGGCAGTGTGAGACACTAGTAGTTGATGATGGTGACCACAGCAATGTGAGACACTAGTAGTTGATGATGGTGTCCACAGCAGTGGTGTGAGACACTAGTAGTTGATGATGGTGACCACGGCAGTGTGAGACACTAGTAGTTGATGATGGTGTCCACAGCAGTGTGAGACACTAGTAGTTGATGATGGTGTCCACAGCAGTGTGAGACACTAGTAGTTGATGGTGGTGACCACAGCAATGTGAGACACTAGTAGTTGATGATAGTGACCACGGCAGTGTGAGACACTAGTAGTTGATGATGGTGACCACGGCAGTGTGAGACACTAGTAGTTGATGATGGTGACCACAGCAGTGTGAGACACTAGTAGTTGATGATGGTGTCCACAGCAGTGTGAGACACTAGTAGTTGATGATGGTGACCACAGCAGTGTGAGACACTAGTAGTTGATGATGGTGTCCACAGCAGTGTGAGACACTAGTAGTTGATGATGGTGACCACAGCAGTGTGAGACACTAGTAGTGATGATGGTGACCACAGCAGTGTGAGACACTAGTAGTTGATGATGGTGTCCACAGCAGTGTGAGACACTAGTAGTTGATGATGGTGTCCACAGCAGTGTGAGACACTAGTAGTTGATGATGGTGTCCACAGCAGTGTGAGACACTAGTAGTTGATGATGGTGACCACAGCAGTGTGAGACACTAGTAGTTGATGATGGTGACCACGGCAGTGTGAGACACTAGTAGTTGATGGTGGTGACCACAGCAGTGTGAGACACTAGTAGTTGATGATGGTGACCACAGCAGTGTGAGACACTAGTAGTTGATGATGGTGACCACAGCAGTGTGAGACACTAGTAGTTGATGATGGTGACCACAGCAGTGTGAGACACTAGTAGTTGATGATGGTGACCACGGCAGTGTGAGACACTAGTAGTTGATGATGGTGACCACGGCAGTGTGAGACACTAGTAGTTGATGATGGTGACCACAGCAGTGTGAGACACTAGTAGTTGATGATGGTGCCCACGGCAGTGTGAGACACTAGTAGTTGATGATGGTGTCCACAGCAGTGTGAGACACTAGTAGTTGATGATGGTGTCCACAGCAGTGTGAGACACTAGTAGTTGATGGTGGTGACCACAGCAGTGTGAGACACTAGTAGTTGATGATGGTGACCACGGCAGTGTGAGACACTAGTAGTTGATGATGGTGACCACGGCAGTGTGAGACACTAGTAGTTGATGATGGTGACCACAGCAGTGTGAGACACTAGTAGTTGATGATGGTGTCCACAGCAGTGTGAGACACTAGTAGTTGATGATGGTGACCACAGCAGTGTGGGACACTAGTAGTTGATGATGGTGTCCACAGCAGTGTGAGACACTAGTAGTTGATGATGGTGACCACAGCAGTGTGAGACACTAGTAGTTGATGATGGTGACCACAGCAGTGTGAGACACTAGTAGTTGATGATGGTGACCACAGCAGTGTGAGACACTAGTAGTTGATGATGGTGTCCACAGCAGTGTGAGACACTAGTAGTTGATGATGGTGTCCACAGCAGTGTGAGACACTAGTAGTTGATGATGGTGACCACAGCAGTGTGAGACACTAGTAGTTGATGATGGTGTCCACAGCAGTGTGAGACACTAGTAGTTGATGATGGTGTCCACAGCAGTGTGAGACACTAGTAGTTGATGATGGTGACCACAGCAGTGTGGGACACTAGTAGTTGATGATGGTGTCCACAGCAGTGTGAGACACTAGTAGTTGATGATGGTGACCACAGCAGTGTGGGACACTAGTAGTTGATGATGGTGTCCACGGCAGTGTAGCCGCTGTTGTAACTCTCACACACTGTTGGTCTGGCTGTTTGACTTGTAAATGTTACAAGTCGGACCGAAACGTCGTCATGAGCCTCGGTCACCTATGTGCGGGTATTTGTATTGTTCCACTCACGGTATTGTACCATTTTGTTCATTCTGGGAGTGTGGTATAACCACAGCGTCTCTGCGCATATGTTAATCACTCAGCGTGAACTGCTCACCACAAACCCCAAAACTTCAGCAATTATTAAACAAATAAAACAAGGCACTTCAACACTCAAACAAGGCACTTGAACAATAAAACAAGGCACTTGAACAATAAAACAAGGCACTTCAACACTCAAACAAGGCACTTGAACAATAAAACAAGGCACTTCAACACTCAAACAAAGCACTTGAACAATAAAACAAGGCACTTGAACAATAAAACAAGGCACTTGAACAATAAAATAAGGCACTTGAACAATAAAACAAGGCACTTGAACAATAAAACAAGGCTCTTCAACACTCAAACAAGGCACTTGAACAATAAAACAAGGCACTTCAACACTCAAACAAGGCACTTGAACAATAAAATAAGGCACTTGAACAGTAAAACAAGGCACTTGAACAATAAAACAAGGCACTTGAACAATAAAACAAGGCACTTGAACAATAAAACAAGGCACTTCAACACTCAAACAAGGCACTTGAACAATAAAACAAGGCACTTGAACAATAAAACAAGGCACTTCAACACTCAAACAAGGCACTTGAACAATAAAATAAGGCACTTGAACAGTAAAACAAGGCACTTGAACAATAAAACAAGGCACTTGAACAATAAAACAAGGCACTTGAACAATAAAACAAGGCACTTGAACAATAAAACAAGGCACTTGAACAATAAAACAAGGCACTTCAACACTCAAACAAGGCACTTGAACAATAAAACAAGGCACTTGAACAATAAAACAAGGCACTTGAACAATAAAACAAGGCACTTGAACAATAAAATAAGGCACTTCAACACTCAAACAAGGCACTTGAACAATAAAACAAGGCACTTCAACACTCAAACAAGGCACTTGAACAATAAAACAAGACACTTCAACAATAAAACAAGACACTTCAACACTCAAACAAGACACTTCAACAATAAAACAAGGTACATCAACAATAAAACAAGACACTTCAACAGTAAAACAAGACACTTCAACAATAAAACAAGACACTTCAACATACCAGTTTCCTTCTTCCACAGAAACCCGTCAAGAAGAATCTCTAATTAATAATGGTTATAATTACAACCATAATGTTTAAAGGGGTGGACGGGTAAGCCAGTGGAAGGCCTCGGGCTGATGACCAAAAGTTCCATCTGCGAGCCATCATATAACTAAGACCTGCGTCACGAAACACTTTTTTCTGTTTCCTAACAAACTTAAACTATTCCGATATGGAAAACTCGAAGAAATTAAAACTGTATCGGAGTATAAAACAAATTCCAACCACACAATAGAGCGAAAAGCTAATGTGAAGGACCTGGGAGTGATAATGTCAGAGGATCTCACTTTCAAAGATCACAACAATGTATCCAACACATTTAGGAAGATGATAGGATGGATAATGAGAACCTTCAAAACTAGGGACGTCAAGTCCATGATGATTCACTTCAAATCGCTTGTTATCTCTAGGCTGGGATACTGCTGTACACTAACTGCCTCCTTCAAGGCTGGCGACATTGCTGACCTGGAGAATGTACAGACAACTTTCACGGCACACATAAGTACGATAAGGCACCTAAATTACTGGGAATGGTTGAAGTCCCCTGATTTATATCCCCTGCAACGCAGGCGAGAAAGATACATAATAATATACACTTGGAAAATCCTAGAGGGATTAGTACCAAACTTGCACACGAAAATCACTCCCCTACAGAAACAATAGACTCAGAAAGAGATGCAACATTCCCCCAATGAAAAGCAGGGGCGCCACGAGTGCATTGAGAGACAGGGCCCCAAGACTGTTCAACTGCCTCCCAGCATACATAAGGGGGATTACCAATAGACCCCTGGCTGTCTTCAAGAAGGCACTGGACAGGAACCTGAAGTCAGTACCTGACCAGCCGGGCTGTGGTTTGTACGTCAGTTTGCATGCGGCCACCAGTAACAGCCTGGTTGGTCAGGCCCTGATCCACCACGTGGCTTGGTCTCAGACCGAGCCGCGGGGGTGTTGACCCCCGAAACCCTCTCCAGGTATACTCCAGGTATACCTAACCTAAGAAGACTCTTCCTTCCAGGTAATTCACTCCATTTTTTTTTGCATTAAAAAGCATTCTTGGTCCACCTGGAGGAAACTGTAAGAGAACAGCGTTACCCATGATACACCAGATGATGGTGGCCAGGAGTGTGCACCAGTGCCCCTGACACTGCTCTCCTGACACTGGTCTCCTGACACTGGTCTCCTGACACTGGTCTCCTGACACTGCTCTCCTGACACTGCTCTCCTGACACTGCTCTCCTGACACTGCTCTCCTGACACGGGTCTCCTTTCTAAAATTTTCTCTTATAAGTTTAATGATATGCTTTTTTCATTTATGTTAATGTAAAAATTAATAATTTTGTACCAAAAGAACCTTAGAAAACTTACCTAACCTTATTATAACAAGCGCAATTTAATTAAGCCTAATCGCCTAATCCAACTAAATATATTTTAGATAAGTTTACAATAATTTAATAATAAACAAACACAATGAAATATAATTTTCGTTTGGTTCAGAATAATTTTTGCAAAATTATTGCATACTCAAATTTTCGCTTGCCTTATTCGGCAAGAAGAGCGTTGCTATTTAAGCCAAAATCGCAAGTTTTACCTATTCAGCACGACATTATATATATATATACATGTATACATGTATATATATATATATATATATATATATATATATATATATATATATATATATATATATATATATATATATATATATATATATATAAACACATGATATCACAATATGAAAAATAACCATACTGAAAAAATAGTGAAATTCCAAGGGTTTTCATGATTTCTCACATTATCAAGGAACAGAAGAAACAATAATAGGACAACAGAAGAAACAATAATAGGACAAAAGAAGAAACAATAATAGGACAACAGAAGGCTTATAAAGGTCAATGAAATATGACCTCACCTATGACTGTACTCACCGAGTGTGGCAGTGTACTCACCCAGTGTGGCAACACGAGGTGGCAGTACTACAGTGTGGCAGTGTACTCACCGAGTGTGGCAGTGTACTCACCAGCTGATCGAGTGTGGCAGTGTACTCACTAGTGTGGCAGTGTACTCACCGAGTGTGGCAGTGTACTCACCAGTGTGGCAGTGTACTCACCGAGTGTGGCAGTGTACTCACCAGTGTGGCAGTGTACTCACCAGTGTGGCAGTGTACTCACCCAGTGTGGCAGTGTACTCACCAGTGTGCAGTGTACTCACCCAGTGTGGCAGTGTACTCACCAGTGTGGCAGTGTACTCACCCAGTGTGGCAGTGTACTCACCCAGTAGTGACACAGTGTCAGACTCACCGAGTGTGGCAGTGTACTCACCCAGTGTGGCAGTGTACTCACCGAGTGTGGCAGTGTACTCACCCAGTGTGGCAGTGTACTCACCGAGTGTGGCAGTGTACTCACCCAGTGTGGCAGTGTACTCACCCAGTGTGGCAGTGTACTCACCCAGTGTGGCAGTGTACTCACCGAGTGTGGCAGTGTTGAGCACAGATGGTCAGCTCACCTGAAACAAAGAGGACATGTCAGCATCCTCACAGATAAGATGATGACGTGGGGTAAGTGATACAGTATGTGTTACTGTGAGTGATACAGTATGTGTTACTGTGAGTGATACAGTATGTGTTACTGTGAGTGATACAGTATGTGTTACTGTGAGTGATACAGTATGTGTTACTGTGAGTGATACAGTATGTGTTACTGTGAGTGATACAGTATGTGTTACTGTGAGTGATACAGTATGTGTTACTGGGTGAGTGATACAGTATGTGTTACTGTGAGTGATACAGTATGTGTTACTGGGTGAGTGACACAGTATGTGTTACTGTGAGTGATGCAGTATGTGTTACTGTGAGTGATACAGTATGTGTTACTGTGAGTGATACAGTATGTGTTACTGTGAGTGATACAGTATGTGTTACTGGGTGAGTGATACAGTATGTGTTACTGGGTGAGTGATACAGTATGTGTTACTGGTGAGTGATACAGTATGTGTTACTGGGTGAGTGATACAGTATGTGTTACTGGGTGAGTGACACAGTATGTGTTACTGTGAGTGATACAGTATGTGTTACTGGGTGAGTGATACAGTATGTGTTACTGGTGAGTGATACAGTATGTGTTACTGGGTGAGTGACACAGTATGTGTTACTGTGAGTGATACAGTATGTGTTACTGTGAGTGATACAGTATGTGTTACTGTGAGTGATACAGTATGTGTTACTGGGTGAGTGATACAGTATGTGTTACGGTGAGTGATACAGTATGTGTTCCTGGGTGAGTGATACAGTATGTGTTACTGTGAGTGATACAGTATGTGTTACTGGGTGAGTGATACAGTATGTGTTACTGTGAGTGATACAGTATGTGTTACTGTGAGTGATACAGTATGTGTTACTGTGTGAGTGATACAGTATGTGTTACTGTGAGTGATACAGTATGTGTTACTGTGAGTGATACAGTATGTGGTACTGTGAGTGATACAGTATGTGTTACTGGGTGAGTGATACAGTATGTGTTACTGGATGAGTGATACAGTATGTGTTACTGGGTGAGTGATACAGTATGTGTTACTGGGTGAGTGATACAGTATGTGTTACTGGGTGAGTGATACAGTATGTGTTACTGGATGAGTGATACAGTATGTATTACTGGGTGAGTGATACAGTATGTGTTACTGGGTGAGTGACACAGTATGTGTTACTGTGAGTGATACAGTATGTGTTACTGTGAGTGATACAGTATGTGTTACTGGATGAGTGATACAGT
Source organism: Cherax destructor (assembly GCA_009830355.1). NCBI lineage: Eukaryota > Metazoa > Arthropoda > Malacostraca > Decapoda > Parastacidae > Cherax > Cherax destructor. The sequence goes on along the minus strand of WNWK01008818.1, from coordinate 6,915 downwards.
ATGTGTTACTGTGAGTGATACAGTATGTGTTACTGGGTGAGTGATACAGTATGTGTTACTGTGAGTGATACAGTATGTGTTACTGGATGAGTGATACAGTATGTGTTACTGGGTGAGGGATACAGTATGTGTTACTGGGTGAGGGATACAGTATGTGTTACTGGATGAGTGATACAGTATGTGTTACTGTGTGAGTGATACAGTATGTGTTACTGGGTGAGTGATACAGTATGTGTTACTGGGTGAGGGATACAGTATGTGTTACTGGGTAAGGGATACAGTATGTGTTACTGGATGAGTGATACAGTATGTGTTACTGGATGAGTGATACAGTATGTGTTACTGGATGAGTGATACAGTATGTGTTACTGGATGAGTGATACAGTATGTGTTACTGGGTGAGGGATACAGTATGTGTTACTGGGTGAGGGATACAGTATGTGTTACTGGGTGAGGGATACAGTATGTGTTACTGGGTGAGGGATACAGTATGTGTTACTGGGTGAGGGATACAGTATGTGTTATTACCTGAGTGGGGCTCAGGCCAGACTAGATTATTATTATTATTATTATTATTATTATTATTATTATTATTATAATCATTGGGAAGCGCTAAACTCGTAGAATTATAAAGCGCCTGTGGGGGGGGATGGAGGGTATTCAGGCTTAATTCGGGGAACTGGAGCACAGATCCAAATCCCTAGATCAAGAGCCCCTCACCAGCATCAAGGAACCTCCCTGGAGTGGGCCTAGACTACAGCTACACCGAATGGAACAACATGGACAGCTAATGGCAATTTTCAACTCATTTTCCCTCCGGACGCCTTTTATTGAGGAAGTCAACAACAGAGTCATCAGTCAACAACAGAGTCATCAGTCATCAACAGAGTCATCAGTCAACAACAGAGTCATCAATCATCAGCAACAAACTTTAATGACACCATGATTTTTTTAAAGCTATTAGTATTTTAATTTAGTTTTTTTTATGAAGAACTTTTTTTATGTATGTTCCTGTGGTCTCGTTTATGTAATAAATGGTATAAAAGATCAAAAAGTTTTGTATAATTAAGTATCTCTGAAGGGGACACCAAAAAGTTTGTCTGATTTTTGTCTTCTCCAACTTCTCGTTTATATTTTGCCCATAACTCGAGAACGCCTTATCCAATAGGCTTCAAATTTTCAACACTTGTGTACAGTGAAGACGATCCAATTCTTGGAACAATTGGCATTTGGAAGTGATCCATGACCAAGGATGCTGAGCTCATCCCCAGCATCCCGTAATGGCGGGGATAACTTGTGAGATCCTGAGCAGCGGACGAGAGTGAAATATTTATTCCCGTTTAGTTACGTTAAATATATTTCACTTCATCTTTTATGAACAGGTTCAATATTTAAAGACTGAAGCATCTTAGGGCCAGGATAGTACCTATTACATGAGGCCAGGATAGTACCTATTACATGAGGCCAGGATAGTACCTATTACATGAGGCCAGGATAGTACCTATTACATGAGACCAGGATAGTACCTATTACATGAGACCAGGATAATACCTATTACATGAGGCCAGGATAGTACCTATTACATGAGGCCAGGATAATACCTATTACATGAGGCCAGGATAGTACCTTTACATGAGGCCAGGATAGTACCTATTACATGAGGCCAGGATAGTACCTATTACATGAGGCCAGGATAGTACCTATTACATGAGGCCAGGATAGTACCTATTACATGAGGCCAGGATAATACCTATTACATGAGGCCAGGATAGTACCTATTACATGAGGCCAGGATAGTACCTATTACATGAGGCCAGGATAGTACCTATTACATGAGGCCAGGATAGTACCTATTACATGAGGCCAGGATAGTACCTATTACATGAGGCCAGGATAGTACCTATTACATGAGGCCAGGATAGTACCTATTACATGAGGCCAGGATATAAATCCATCCTATCATGAGGCCAGGATAGTACCTATTACATGAGGCCAGGATAGTACCTATTACATGAGGCCAGGATAGTACCTATTACATGAGGCCAGGATAGTACCTATTACATGAGGCCAGGATAGTACCTATTACATGAGGCCAGGATAGTACCTATTACATGAGGCCAGGATAGTACCTATTACATGAGGCCAGGATAGTACCTATTACATGAGGCCAGGATAGTACCTATTACATGAGGCCAGGATAGTACCTATTACATGAGCCAGGATAGTACCTATTACATGAGGCCAGGATAGTACCTATTACATGAGGCCAGGATAGTACCTATTACATGAGGCCAGGATAGTACCTATTACATGAGGCCAGGATATACCATTACATGAGGCCAGGATAGTACCTATTACATGAGGCCAGGATATACCTATTACATGAGGCCAGGATGTACCTATTACATGAGGCCAGGATAGTACCTATTACATGAGGCCAGGATAGTACCTATTACATGAGCCAGGATAGTACCTATTAAATGAGGCCAGGATAGTACCTATTACATGAGCCAGGATAGTACCTATTAATTAGCCAGGATAGTACCATATTAGTATGATGGTCAGATAGTACCTATTACATGAGGCCAGGAATATTACCGGATATCTGCATGAGTAGGATAGTACCTATTGTATGAGCCAGGATAGTACCTATTGCATGAGGCCAGGATAAGTACCTATTACATGAGGCCAGGATAGTACCTATTATTGAGTCCAGATAGACCATTACATGAGGCCAGGATTTAGTACCTATTATATGAGTCCAAAATGTACCTATTACATGAGGCCAGGATAGTACCTATTATATGAGGCCAGATAGACCATACATGAGGCCAGGATTACCTATTCATGAGTCCAGGATTGTACCTATTACATGAGGCCAGGATGTACTTGTACATGAGGCCAGAAAGTACACTATTACATGAGCCAGGATTTATCTATTACATGAGGCCAGGATAGTCCATTACAGAGCTCAGGATTACTCATTCATGAGGCCAGGTATTATGAATAAATAGGCCAGAAGTACATATTACATGAGGCCTGACTAGTACTACATGTATTCAGTACTTTTGCCTGCATGCAAATTAGTTTATGTAATAAAATAGCCAAAAAAAAAAAGTAATTATTGGAATTACCATGACTGCGAGGATTCTTTATGGTTGCCCAAATATCCACTCGAGGGGCGTAATCCCAGTTTGTTAGAGTTTACTATTGAATAAATATGGTTCATTATTAGATTGCAATAATTAGACAAATCTAACTGACGTGGATTCAGAGTACTAAGTATTCAGAGTACCTAGCAGTCATTCAGATACTGCAGTCATTCAGAGTACTAGCAGTCATCAATACTAGCAGTCATTTGGTCTGCAGTTTTAGAAACTGTGCACATTAACAGAGTACTAGAGTCATTCAGACTAGCAGTGAAATTCAGAGTACTAGCAGTCATTCAGAGTACTAGCAGTCATTCAGAGTACTAGCAGTCATTCAGAGTACTAGCAGTCATTCAGAGTACTAGCAGTCATTCAGGGTACTAGCAGTCATTCAGAGTACTAGCAGTCATTCAGAGTACTAGCAGTCATTCAGGGTACTAGCAGGCATTCAGAGTACTAGCAGTCATTCAGAGTACTAGCAGTCATTCAGGGTACTAGCAGGCATTCAGAGCACTAGCAGTCATTCAGAGCACTAGCAGTCATTCAGAGTACTAGCAGTCATTCAGGGTACTAGCAGTCATTCAGAGTACTAGCAGTCATTCAGGGTACTAGCAGTCATTCAGATTACTAGCAGTCATTCAGGGTACTAGCAGTCGTTTAGAGTACTAGCAGTCATTCAGAGTACTAGCAGTGATTCAGAGCATTAGCAGTCATTCAGAGCACTAGCAGTCATTCAGAGTACTAGCAGTCATTCAGAGTACTAGCAGTCATTCAGGGTACTAGCAGTCATTCAGAGTACTAGCAGTCATTCAGAGTACTAGCAGTCATTCAGAGTACTAGCAGTCATTCAGAGTACTAGCAGTCATTCAGAGCACTAGTAGTCATTCAGAGTACTAGCAGTCATTCAGAGTACTAGCAGTCATTCAGGGTACTAGCAGGCATTCAGAGTACTAGCAGTCATTCAGAGCACTAGCAGTCATTCAGAGTACTAGCAGTAATAACATGATGAACACATACATGTACAAACAAACAAACACAAACAAATTTTATTTCATTGCAGGTTACATGGGTATCGGAAGTTACAATGTTAATTGAGTGCAAGGAGAGCCACTGACATGCCATGGCATTAGGGGCAGCTTATTCTAGTCCTTAAAAACTATGTACTTAATATTAGAGAAATTTATTGAGTTTATTCTAGTTAAAAATTATTTTCAAAATTACAATATGATGAAATTTTACTGTTTAAATTATTATATAATGATATTAGATCTTAGATTGTTACAGGTGTTAAGATTCTTGAATGATAATATGGAATTGAGATTATCTTAAGGAAAATAACATTGAGCATTTTTGACATTAACTTAAAATATGAGTAGGGGGTAACATAATAGTAACATATTATTAAAAATTGAGATTATCGTATAGGAAAGTAACAATGAGCATTTTTCAAAGTAGTTTATAGCATGATCATTTAGGTTTGGGTGAGTAGGTGGTTTTGAGTTGAGTCTTAAATTGATTTTCAGACAAGATTATCTTAATATTTACTGGTAATGAATTCCAGATTCTGGGGCCCTTTATGTGCATAGAATTTTTACATAGGTTGATATGAACACGGGGTATATCAAAAAGTGATCTGTGTCGTGTGTTGTGGTCATGGGTCCTATTAAAGTTGGTGAGGAGAGTTTTGAGCAGAGGGTTTATATTAGAGTGTAAAGTTTTATATATGTAGTGGGCACAAGAGTAAGTATGAATGTTCTTTACGGTGAGTAGTTTGAGACTTTTGAATATTGGTGGAGTATGCTGTCTAGAGTGGGAATTTGTTATCATTCTGACTGCGGCCTTTTGTTGTGTTATGAGTGGTCTAAGGTGATTTAACGTTGTTGATCCCCATGCACAGATTCCATAGGTGAGATACGGGTAGATAAGTGAATGATATAGTGCAAGGAGACTGATTGAGGTACATAATAGCGTATCTTTGATAATATGCCTACTGTCTTCGAGATTTTCTTGGAAATTTGTTGTATATGTGTTTGGAATTTAAGGCTACTGTCAAGGTGGATTCCTAGGAATTTTCCCCCTGTGAGTCTTGTGATGGGTGAACCATTAAGTGTTATGTTAAGTGGAACATTTGTGACTTTGCTTCCAAACTGATGAAGTAGGTCTTGTCAGTATTGAGAGTAAGATTGTTAGTCGTCATCCATGTTGATATTTTCTGTAATTCGGCATTAACAGTGTTGGCCAGTATAACTGGATTTGGGTGAGAGAAGACATATGTTGTGTCATCTGCAAATAAATGGGTTTGAGTAGTTGTGATGCATTCGGTAGGTCATTTATGTAAATGAGGAATAGGAGGGCCCCAGGACACTTCCTTGAGGGACCGACTGTAATTGGTTGTGTGGAAGAGTTCGCTCCATTTGTGTACACGTATTGGCTTCTGTTGGTGAGGTATGATTTTAGGTAGTTGAGTGAGTGCCCTATACCATAGTGTGCTCAATTTTGTGAGCAGTAAATCATGGTCGACTGTATCAAAAGCTTTGCGGAGATCAATGAAGATTCCCAGTGGGACTTCTTTTTTCTCAAGTGCTGTATATATTAACTCCAACATGTGCGTAATAGCATCGTTTGTGCTCTTGTTTGTCCTGAATCCAAATTGACAGGGGTTGAGTACATTGTGTGAGACGAGGTAGGAATAGATTTGTCTATGAATTAATTTTTCGAAGATTTTAGAAGCAATGGTAAATTAGAAATTGGTCTATAATTATTCAGGTCTGTTTGATCACCTCCTTTGTGGATCGGGGTGACCCTAGCTATTTTGAGAATTGATGGAAAGGTAGAGGCTTCAATGGATTTATTGAATAGTGTTGCTATGATTGGTGACAGTACTAATGAACACATACATATAATAACATGATGAACACATACATGTAATAACATGATGAACACATACATGTAATAACATGATGAACACATACATGTAACAACTACATAATGAACACATGTAATAACATGATGAACACATACACGTAATAACATGATGAACACATACATGTAATAACATGATGAACACATACACGTAATAACATGATGAACACATACATATAATAACATGATGAACACATACATGTAATAACATGATGAACACATACATATAATAACATGATGAACACATACATGTAATAACATGATGAACAACATACATATAATAACATGATGAACACATACATGTAATAACATGATGAACACATACATGTAACAACATGATGAACACATACATGTAACAACATGATGAAACTACATATATAACATGATGAACACACATGTAATAACATGATGAACACATACAGTAATAACATGATGAACACATACATGTAATAACATGATGAACACATACATGTAATAACATGATGAACACATACATGTAATAACATGATGAACACATACATGTAATAACATGATGAACACATACATGTAATAACATGATGAACACATACATGTAATAACATGATGAACACATACATGTAATAACATGATGAACACATACATGTAATAACATGATGAACACAACATGTAATAACATGATGAACACATACATGTAATAACATGATGAACACATACATATGTAGCATCTATAGTTGAACATTTAAAAGCAAAATCCTAAGTGTTTGTATGTGGCGTAATGTTTATGGTTGTTGTGGTTGAGGAAGGAAAATCTCCTTGATCTGAGGATTATATATACGTGACATTGCTGTTTATTCACTGTCTATTC
>WNWK01008817.1:30000-81619 GCA_009830355.1 Cherax destructor | reverse complement strand
ACCCCTAGCCCAAAATTAAAAAGGGGAAAAAACCCCCAAGGGGAAAAGGAAGAGATGGGGCCCCTTAAAGGGGGAAAAAACCCAAAATTAAAAACAAGCCCCCCCAAAAGGACCGGGAAGAGTCTGGGCCCCCGGGGGACCCCCCAGCCCAAAATTTCCCCCGAGGGCCCAAACCCCCCCACAAAAGGACCGGGAAGAGTTGGGGCCCCCGTAGGACCCCCAGACCAAATTCGAGTGGCCAAACCCCCAAGAGGACCAAAAAGGAGTTGGGGCCCCCCATGGCCCCCCCGGACCAAATTTCGGGGCCCAAAAACCCCCCCAGGGGGACCAGGAAGATTTGGGAGGCCCCGTGGGCCCCCCCACACCAAATTCAAGGGCCAAAAAACCCCAAAAAGGACCGGGGAAGAGTTGGGGCCCCCCGTAGGACCCCAGACCAAATTCGAGGCCCAAAAAACCCACCCAAAGGACCGGGAAGAGTTGAGGCCCCCGTGGGAAAGACCAAACTGAGTCCAAAAAACCCCCAAAGGACCGGGAAGAGCCCCGGGGGCCCCGTGGACCCCCAGACCAAATTCGAGTGGCCAAAAACCCCCCAAAAGGACCAGGAAGAGTTGAGGCCCCTGTAGAACCACCCAGACCAAATTTGAGGGGCCAAAAACCCCCCAAAAGGACCAGGAAGGGTTGAGGCCCCCGTAGGACCCCCCAGACCAAATTCGAGTAGCCAAAAACACCCCAGTGAGACCAGGAAGAGTTAAGGGCCCTTTCATATCAACACGGCGCGCGAGAACATTTTTTCGAAACAAATTGAAAATTGAGTTAACCATATTGAAAAATAGAGTAACTCTCTGGCTACACAATGGTACAAGAATCATTGTTCTATGACATTCCTACAAGGAATTATGGTCGTTTATAACACATATGGTGACGCCAACAACCGAAGTAGGCCGGCTGACATTCCGTGAATTTTCGTATTTTTTTCCCGATTTTTTTTCCTTAATTTCTTGTAGTATTCTTACTTATATAATAATTCACGATTTGGCATCATAACAGAGTGGGTGGAGCTTATAAGAAGACTTCCAGCCAATCAGGAACCTTTCTAGAACATTTGATTGCGTCAGCAGAAATTCCTGACTCAGGATAGCCGGGAAATATGCTTCATTATAACGCTATTATCAATACTACGGCTTTTATATCTATCACAATTGATCTATTATGACATAATAGGCAATATAAATAACAAATAACCATAGTAAATACTCCAGAATGAATAATATGTGGCATAATATGATCGCCACCTGGCACAGCCTCCAAAGTATAAATATTACATCAGTTGGTGTGGGTGTTCCTAGGGAGTGCCATTCTCACTCTAGGGGACTTGTATTAAAGAAAACGAACAGGGCTAACTATGATATACACTCGTAATGCAAGATAAAGCTGAGAAAAATGTTATTTTGCTGCTGGAAATTTTTTTTTTCCTTGCGCGACCTTCCGGGCGGATTATCTCAGAAGTAAGTTATTCATCTATATATTGGATAGGAACCTTTAATAATCATAGGAATGAAATGAAACTCACAGACAACATAAAATAAAGGTTGTATTAATTTCTAATGGAACATTTTTTGAGATATCGTAATTAGTTTTTGATTTATGAGAGGTAAAAAGTCAGATATTTTCCAACATATAAAAACACACAAACTTTATTTTTTTTTAAGTATGAAGATAGGGATAAATTACAGTAACCTTTTCATTCGTATGCCAGATTAGCATTGTTTTATGCGTAGGTGAAGCCAAAACAGCTTCAACAAGTCCCACTACGACTTTAGAATTTTTTATGTGATGTTTGGTAAAAAATTTATAAATAATTTTTTTTTTCAGTTGTTTGTTGGGCGATCTTTTTGAAACTTGATACAAGTCAACTACAAACGTGCTTCTTAATGTACAAAAAAAATGAAAGAAATCGAACGAAAAATAAAAAAAATTTTAATCAATGAGTGGCCCTTTAAGGCCCCCGTAGGACCCCCCCAGACCAAATTCAAGTGGCCAAAAACTCCCCCAGGGGGACTAAAAAGAGTTGTGGCCCCCGTAGGATCCCCCAGACCCAATTCAAGTGGCCAAAAACCCCCCCAAAAGGACCAAGAAGATTTGAGGCCCCCGTAGGACCCCCCAGACCAAATTCGAGTGGCCAAAACCCCCAGGAGGACCAGGAAGAGTTGAGGCCCTGTAGGACCACCCAGACCAAATTCGAGTGGCCAAAACCCCCCAAAAGGACCAGGAAGAGTTGAGGCCCCGTAGGACCCCCCAGACCAAATTCGAGTAGCCAAAACCCCCAGGAGGACCAGGAAGAGTTGAGGCCCCGTAGGACCCCCAGACCAAATTCGAGTGGCCAAAAACCCCCCCAGGGGACCAGGAAGAGTTAAGGCCCCCGTAGGACCCCCCAGACCAAATTCGAGTGGCCAAAAACTGCCCCAAAAGGACCAGGAAGAGTTGAGGCCCCCGTAGGACCCCCAGACCAAATTCGAGTGGCCAAAACCCCCAAAAGGACCAGGAAGAGTTGAGGCCCCCGTAGGACCCCCAGACCAAATTCGAGTGGCCAAAAACCCCCCAAAAGGACCAAGAAGAGATGAGGCCCCCGTAGGACCCCTCAGACCAAATTCGAGTAGCCAAAAACACCCCAGTGGGACCAAGAAGAGTTAAGGCCCCCGTAGGACCCCCCAGACCAAATTCGAGTGGCCAAAAACTGCCCCAAAAGGACCAGGAAGAGTTGAGGCCCCCGTAGGACCCCCAGACCAAATTCGAGTGGCCAAAAACTGCCCCAAAAGGACCAGGAAGAGTTGAGGCCCCAGTAGGACCCCCAAACCAAATTCGAGTGGCCAAAAACCCCCCCAGGGGGACCAGGAAGAGTTCAGGCCCCCGTAGGATCCCCCAGACCAAATTCGAGTGACCAAAACCCCCCAGTGGGACCAGGAAGAGTTGAGGCCCCCGTAGGACCTCCCAGACCAAATTCAAGTGGCCAAAAACTCCCCCAGGGGGACAAGGAAGAGTTGAGGCCCCTGTAGGACCCCTAGACCAAATTCGAGTGGCCAAAAACCCCCCAACGGGAAAAGGAAGAGATGAGGCCCTTGTAGGACCCCCAAGACCAAATTCGAGTGGCCAAACCCCCCCCCCCAAAAGCACCAGGAAGAGTCTAGGCCCCCGTTGGACCCCCCAGACCAAATTTGAGTGGCCAAAAAAAACCAGGGGGACCAGGAAGAGTCGAGGCCCCCGTAGGACCCCCCAGACCAAATTCGAGTGGCCAAACCCCCCCCAAGAGGACCAGGAAGAGTTGAAGCCCCCATAGGACCCCCCAGACCTAATTCAAGTGGCCAAAAACCCCCCCAGGGGACCAGGAAGAGTTGAGGCCCCCGTAGGACCCCCCACACCAAATTCAAGTGGCCAAAAAACCCCCAAAAGGACCAGGAAGAGTTGAGGCCCCCGTAGGACCCCCCAGACCAAATTCGAGTGGCCAAAACCCCCAGGGGGACCAGGAAGAGTTCAGGCCCCCGTAGGATCCCCCAGACCAAATTCGAGTGACCAAAACCCCCTCCAGGGGGACCAGGAAGAGTTGAGGCCCCCGTAGGACTCCCAGACCAAATTCGAGTAGACAAAAACATCCCCAGGGGGACCAGGATGAGTTGAGGCCCCCGTAGGACCCCCCAGACCAAATTCGAGTGGACAAAAAAAACCAGGGGGACCAGGAAGAGTTTAGGCCCACGTAGGACCCCCAAACCAAATTCGAGTGGAAAAAAAGCCCCCCAGGGGGACCAGGAAGAGTTGAGGCCCCCGTAGGACCCCCCAGACCAAATTCGAGTGGACAAAAAAAACCCAGGGGGACCAGGAAGAGTTGAGGCCCCCGTAGGACCCCCTAGACCAAATTTGAGTGGCCAAAAACCCCCCCAGGGGGACCAGTAAGAGTTGATGCCCCCGTAGGACCGTCCAGACCAAATTCGAGTGGACAAAAACTACCCCAAGTGGACCAGGAAGAGTTGAGGCCCCCGTAGTACCCCCCAGACCAAATTCGAGTGGACAAAATCCCACAGATGGGGGACCAGGAAGAGTTCAGGCCCCCTGTTATGATCAGGGCTTCAACTATGACCTGTTTTGCCCAGTCGTAACAAGTTATTTAATTAAGCTTTGATTTTTTCATTGTAAGAGACAATCATTATAGCATTAGGGTAATTTTTAGGAGATTGACCCAAGTAAGTCAAATTTGAGAAATTTAATATAAAAGAATTCATATAATTATTCAGTGTATGGTATAAAGTTCTCTCTATTGCAGTGTAATACATCATGATAAACTTTATTCGAAAACAGTCGACATGTGACTTTACTTGTGTTTCTGTACAATAATCATACTCAATGACACGAGTTTTATACAAATAATATTTTACATTAACGTTTCGCAATACAATGACTGAGCCTATTTCCTCAATAAAGGCAGAGAAGTATAAAATATCAATTGAAACATCAAATACATTTTCTTGAGACAATAATTCACAATACTGACCAAAGCTCAGCTAATACAAGCTATCACCGTAAGTTGGGGATGAATAGACAATTTTCAAACCATACTAGGGACTTAACAAACCCTCTTAAAGGTGGAATAACTTCCCAAGCCTACTCAGAAGAGCGTATAACTACTCTTGTGAAAGTCAGAGAACCTACTCCTGGTCAGGACATGATGTATGAACCTACTGACCATCGTCCAGTTTGGTGAAACGACGTCATATAGGTCACGTGACTGAGGGAGGGGAGACCGGGCACTACCTAAACAGGTAACCAGCAGTATGACTAGTGGTCTCCCACTACATGAACACCACAGTAAAATGTAACATCCTACCTACAACATAGCTAAATCAAATAATAGTATAAAGTAAGACATTTTAGCTAATAACGGAAATATCTCCAATATACCATTGATAAAAATACACATAATATAAAATGTTGGTCAAGGGTATACCCGTAACACCTCCCCCTCACGACCACAGGTCGCACCAGGAGCTTTAAAAATAAGGAAGTATCGTCCACGGAGCTTGTGGAGGAGCGGCCAAAGATGCGATGGCAGCTGCGTAATATACAATTTGTAGCATCGCAGCTCTGCACTCCTTCGCAAGGTCCGTTGAGACAATCCCATACTTCCGGACATTTACTGCTAAAGTAAAAGTATAAGAGTTACATACATTGTATGTCAGATTAAACATGTTACTTCAGCTAGGCAAGGCAGAAAATCTTTAACTATTGAAGTATAATGCCTTTAAAAACCTATATACTTTACCAACTTCAAATACATATGGAGTAAGCAAAGGCTTTTAGTTTCCCTACACAAAAGGGTAGGAGCCATATATATACTATCACCAGTCTTGAATAAGTGCAGATCTTTCGTTGACACATTGGAAATGGAATAATTGGCAGTAACGTCACAGCAACTGCTTTCTCGAAAGGTTGAGTGAGCAACGTGTGGGGAGGCGTCAGGCCTGTATACTGCCCCACTCATAACATTCACACACCTTAATCATAGCTTCTTTCTCCAATAATCTAGCTAACACGTAACCTCATCACTGTTGAAATACAAAAAACATTAAACATGAGAATACGTATATAGATAAATAAATGGACTAAGAAGAAGTTACTCTATGGAACTAACCATCAAGTACTTTGGTAACTTTACTTTTAAATTCTCAATTACAATCAAGGACGCAACAAAGCGTCAGCTTATGATATAAGTTGAAGGTATAGACAAAAAACATGGTTTGTGTGTAGGAAGGGGGGGGGGGTCACTCGACCGCTCAGGTCGGATGGACATCAACTCGATTTCAACAAAGTAAAGTACAAACTTAAAGACCACACAAGAGCAGTCACCAACAGAAAAGCTCTTGGACCTAGACCATGAGGAAACGTTTACTGACAGACCACACAACACTACGAGGGAGGTGCACTTGTAGCACCAGTACCTGTCCATATACCAAGTGCAAGAAAGCTAACCAGAATCTGAGTGAAGACTGGACCTCCACCAGCTCTACGAGAAGGAGCGGGATTCCTTCTGCAACTATCATGAACAGGTCAAACAATTACCTGCAAGGCGAGACAACGAAGGAACCGACCAGCATATTTCCACTCAGCTCACTTTTATAGAAATCAAACGATTGTTAAGTACATCTCTAGTAGCAACCTGCAGAGATAGTCCAATTTTGAGCACCTGGAGGAATAAGTGGGTCCGGTAGCGGGAGCTCACAATACTGTTCAGAGACCGGAAACGAAGTCAAGAGGTTGTGACATCTCGGACATTACCTCATGAAGTTCTTTTCAGAAATACTTTTCTATGTAGCAACCGTTTGCTAAACACTAAAAGTTGACACCAGTAGACACGATGAACATATCACTAGATCAGTCAAAAATCTTTCAGTGAAACGTGAAATTGGCGAGAGACAGCTTGACACAGTAGATACACCATGAACATATAATTAACACATGTTCAATCAAAACACTATCTCGATGAAGTTTACTGAAGTCAGAGAAACAGTCAGGGTGATTTGAACAGTTGACTAACCATCAACTGTCGAAGCCTTTTATACAAACGGGCCACAGACTGTGGGCCAGACACTTGAGTGGCGTGCGTGGCAACCAAGAACACGGCGCCATCACAGCGATGAACACAGACGAGGGTGATGACGAAGCACTAATAGAAGATGAACCCAGGTGGGGGGCAGCGTTGCCTTGCACACAAACGCGCCTCACCTTCATATCCTCAATATTCTGAAACCTTTTACTCACATGCAGCATACAGCCATTTTCTGCTCAGACACTCGCCAATTTACCAATCTGGCGGAAGTACCAGCAGACCTCTGCTCAGGGACTAGTTTGTCAAGCTAGTATGTCAGAAGTGTGCTGACTTATACTCATGACACTGCTCCACCAGTGTCATCCGCACCAGACTTACTTGGCAGAACCGTCTATCTGGTTCTGATCAAATACTCACCAGTTTAGTGGAAACATAAGCAGACGTCTGCTCAGGGACTAGTTTGTCAGGCTAGTATGTCAGACGGGTGCAGACTTCTGCTCAGGGACTAGCTTATTAAACAGGGGCTAGTGTGTCAAAAGTATACGAACTTTTGCTCAGGGACTAGCTTGTAATATAGAGGCTAGTGTGTCAGAAGTATATGCTGACTCCTGCTCAGGGACTAGTTTGTCAGGCTAGTATGTCAGGCAGTAAGCAAAAAACACTAACACTGGGAGTGAAACCTATACTCAGCATCAAGAACAACGACGTCTTGAAGTAAATATGAAGAGCATCTGGCTCTTCCTGAAGTGTCGGTCGCGTCTCTCCGTTCATGTCAGTCTGCTGGACATGAATACCTCCAAAATGACTTCTTCCAGGCGACGAAGTTCCAAGCGAGATACTCAGAAGAAATGCAGCAGCACGAGACAATATGGCGAGAAAACCATAGTTTCCAAGCATGGAAGATGTTGCGCCCCTTGAACTGGGCCTCAATGTATATAATGTATATTTCCATTTTCTATAATTTTATATTGCGAATATTCTAGATTATAGCTAAATCGTTAATATTTGGCTTTATATTATTATTAGACTGTTATTTAACTTAGCTATATATAATAGGTAGGATGTTATATTGTATGTTGTGCTCGAGAGTGTGTAGTAACTGCCTTGGTGTTGGCAAACGACTGTTATGCTGCCGGCGTCTTGTTGCGGGGGGAGTCAGTCTCTGAACACACCTGAGCTGGGTGGTTGTTTCTCGTTCCTCTCCCTCTCTGGCCTGCTGACCTCGTCGAGTCAACACCTCACTCCATTTCTTCTTGTTTTCTCGACATTAGACTCTGTTGGGTAGAGTATGCATTCGTGGGTGAGGCGAATCATACTTCTCAGAACTCTGTGTAACTCTGTTCACAGAGAATAGACTAGACAGTGATTATTCGACTTTGTTCTGGGTTGTGTGTCACTTTGACACTCTTTGATAACTCAGGTCTCAAGCTCTAGCTCTGGACCTACTTCGATAAGGCATCTGTGCACCGCCACAGTTTGGGATTGTTTATGCTGAACCTAGTTTCAGTAGAAAGGGAGTTTTGGGACTGTTTTGGAGGATCTACTGATGGTCCCCAGTTAGGGTCGATTTTCTATCTCCTTGTTCCTGATGCTGTGTTGCTGTTGCCTGTTATAGTGCTGTTCTGCGAAGTGGTCATTTTACTAGACAATCAAGCTGTTCTGGTTGTCAATTTGTTAGTACAGCTAGCTTATGAGAAGTTGTTCTGTCGTACACTGGTCGAGTCATAGTTACCGGAGCACACTCGTACACACATTTATTATTTGTATATATTATTGTTATCACTGACATTGTACCTGATGGTACAATGAGTCATTTATATATATGTGCCCTCAGCACAGACTTATTGTATATGAGAGCAGTGTAGGAGCTACCCTCCTAATTATCCTAATTGATATATTAATATCTTTATTTGATTTACTACTTTACTGCCCTAGATTTTCCCACTTTGATAATAAACCTTTTAAATATATTTACTTTGGTTAGTACCCTATCAGTTGTAATCCCCTTAATCTATATAATGTGTCGGATAACTGAACCAGGATACTGACTTTGTTGCAAAAGCCCAGTAACAGGCTGGATGCTAGAAGGGCTTTCCTTTCTAGTGTTCACTGGAGATATCTATTGTTAATAGATATCGTGTCATTTTGTAACAAAGACAATCGCTGGCTCACACATGAGGAAAGCAACACAACACGAGAAAACAAGTCGCTTGCCATAAGTTCCTCTGACAAGTCAGACTCAACCAGTGACTTTTCTGGCTTAAACTTCCTGTCAAAAGCTCTTTGTTAATGTCTCTTCTCAAGTGACAGTAGTTAGACATTCTTTACTACTTCCTTAGGAAAATTCCTTTGAAGAATTCTATATAGTATCACCCAAGACTAACATGTCACCCGTGACTAACATCACCTGTGATTGTAGTGTGTCACCTTGACTTCTCTCTGTAAGAGTAGCCCTTACAGTTTTTTTTCTTCCTCATCTCCGCTGAACACTCGTTCAGGAGGACCAGAGGTGATAATCTCGCACCACACTGTTTCCATAAAAGCTTGTCTCTCAATGTCTGCATGACAGACAATAAGACCAGTAGCACTACAAGGATTTCTATATGCAGAAATCGCACAGAGGCACCAGCATTAACAGCTAGAACAGTAGCTGAACCAACATTGCCAACAGCAAGGCTGCAGAACAAATTAATGAAGTCCACATTAATCTGCAGTGAACATTAAGGAACTTGAGAGTAGGTTCTGTTCCAAAATATCATAACTAACTTTTATCCTTCCAATATATCAACTAGAATGATGTGCTTTGTCCCAGGACAGCAGTGACTCACAATGACAAAAGGTTCTTGGTCCCCAAACTAACGGCGAAAACAACAGCACCAAACATGCTAACTTCCATCGTGTGGATGCTCAGGACCCTGGGTTACAGGTACTGAGAGGAATGTCCAACAACAGAGAGGGAGACAAATCAATCACCAGAGCTCCAACTGTAAAGGGAGGCACTTACCAAGAACTCGCCAAAATCACTCCTTTCACTCTGCCCAATACTGACCAAAGCTCGGCTAATACAAGCTATCACCGTAAGTCGTGGATGAATAGACAATTTTCAAACCATACTACGGACTTAACAACCCCTCTTAAAGGTGGAATAACTTCCCAAGCCTACTCCAAAGAGCGTATGACTACTCTTGTGAAAGTCGGTGAACCTACTCCTGGTCAGGAGTGGATGTGTGAACCTACCTACAACATAGCTAAATCAAATAATAGTATAAAGCAAGACATTTTCGTTTCAGCAAATAACGGAAATATCTCCAATATACCATTATGATAAAAATACACACAATATAAAATGTTGGTCAAGGGTATACCCGTAACACCTCCCCCTCACGACCACAGGTCGCACCAGGAGCTTTAAAAATAAGGAAGTATCGTCCACGGAGCTTGTGGAGGAGCGGCCAAAGATGCGATGGCAGCTGCGTAATATACAATTTGTAGCATCGCAGCTCTGCACTCCTTCGCAAGGTCCGTTGAGACAATCCCATACTTCCGGACATTTACTGCTAAAGTAAAAGTATAAGAGTTACATACATTGTATGTCAGATTAAACATGTTACTTCAGCTAGGCAAGGCAGAAAATCTTTAACTATTGAAGTATAATGCCTTTAAAAACCTATATACTTTACCAACTTCAAATACATATGGAGTAAGCAAAGGCTTTTAGTTTCCCTACACAAAAGGGTAGGAGAGAGCAATATATATATACTATCACCAGTCTTGAATAAGTGCAGATCTTTCGTTGACACATTGGAAATGGAATAATTGGCAGTAACGTCACAGCAACTGCTTTCTCGAAAGGTTGAGTGAGCAACGTGTGGGGAGGCGTCAGGCCTGTATACTGCCCCTCATAACATTCACACACCTTAATCATAGCTTCTTTCTCCAATAATCTAGCTAACACGTAACCTCATCACTTTTCTATGTAGCAACCGTTAGTCAGAATTATTTAAAAATAGTTTTAAAATTAAAAATAGTTTTAAAATTAAAAATAGTTTTAAAATTAAAAATAGTTTTAAAATTATTTAAAAATTATTTAAAAATAGTTTTAAAATTTAAAAATAGTCAGAATCATTTAAAAATAGTTTTTTTAATAAAAGTATAGTAGTGAATAAAATAATTTTTAATAAAATTAAAATGATAGTGAATAAAATTAGTCAGAATTATTTACTTACATGGTGACTGATAGCTCTGAATGGGCCTAACTGTGGTGGAAAGAACTTCTGTTGTCTCACACACTTGTATGTTTACTTACCCGACCTGCAAAAGAAAAGAACCTATATTAATTTTTACTTCCACTTCATTTTCCTAAACAAAAAATTGTATCTAATAAATTTAGACAAGAATTATTATTATAATCAAATAGAAGCGCTAAACCACAGGGGTTATACAGCACTGCAGGATATTGTAGGATGCAGGGAGAGTGGGTTGTAAGAGGGAGATGGATGATTAGTAGGGTATGGAGTGCAGCATGACGGTGGATAGTGCTGGGATAGAGGAGAGCAAGAGATCAAGGTAGAAGGGACTGAGGGAGGTGCTAGAGGTATAATCTTCAGAGTTTGTGTAGTAAGTCAGTTTCTGTCAAAAAGTCAACGAGAGAGTCAGGATTAAAGGAGGGTCCATCTGCAAGAAGGGAAGGTAAAGAAAGGGCCGCAGAGCGAAGACGTCGTTGGAGGTAAATTCTGCGTGCTCGTTGATAGAGTGGGCAGTCCAACAGAATATGTCGAACAGACACTGGAACCTGACAGTGCTCACAGAGAGGGGCAGGGAGCCTCTCCATGAGATACCCGTGAGTAAGACGAGTGTGGCCGATGCGAAGTCGGGAGAGTGTAGTCTCCCAACCTCGACATTAGTGACAAGAAGAAGGCCAGAAACCTATAATCGGTTTAATAGAATGAAGTTTGTTATTCAGCAGGTCAGACCAGCGTTGTTGCCAACGGGTGCGAAGGTGGGTAGCAATGACCGCAAAATAGTCCGTGAAAGAAACACCTCTATATGAAACTGGAAGGTCATGTACTGCTGACCGCGCAGCAGTGTGTACCTGTTCATTGCCCTGTATGTCAACATGACCAGGGACCCAACAAAAAACAATATCTTTATGCTTGCTAAAGATACGGCATAACCAAAGGTGGATACGAAGAACTAGGGGGTGAGGTGTATCAATTTTACGGATAGCCTGTAAAGCACTAAGGGAGTCTGAAACGACCACAAATGGTGACACAGGCATAGATGCAATACGGATAAGTGCCACAAGAATGGCATACAATTCAGCCGTAACTATGCTAGCCGAGGTAATAGATGCCCTCGTACAACGCAGTCCGGAAACACTGCTGCGAATCCGGCGCCATCAGATGACTTTGAACCATCGGTGTATACTGCGATGGCATGGGAATGAGAAGAGAACTGGTCTAGAAGAAAGAGCGAAAAGCCGCCTTAGGTAGTTGGGCTTTCGCGCAAGGTAGAGGAATAGAACAGACACAAACAGCAGGAACGTTCCAAGGAGGTAGGGGAAAGGGGGATGTCACATGAACATATAGAGGTGGGAGCTGAAGGGAAGACAGGAGTGAATGTAGACGAAGAGAAAGGGACGAAGTAAGCAGGGCGACAAACAAATAAAGAGCGCCTACTAACATCTGTAATATTCCTATACATAGAAGGATTGCGGAGGTCATGAGAGCGACCAAAATAGCGAATGCAATGTGCATCATGACATCGGATAAGGATGGAATGTTCGCTTCTACATAGAGGCTCTCAACCGGGAAGAACGAAATGCACCAAGGCATAAGCGTAATCCCTGGTGATGGCTGGGATTAAGGATGGAAAGAGTAGCAGGGAGGCCGCAGAATATATCTGGTCACCATAATCGAGTTTCGACAAATTAGTGCTGAATGTGGCGAAGGAGGGTTCTCGATCAGCCCATGAAAGATGTGCATGGATTTTAAGAAGGTTCAGCCTGGTGTAAAGTTGCCTTCAGAGGGTAATGTGAGGTTTCAGGACAATCGACGGTCGAACAGGAGGCCGAGAACCGACTGTATCACGTCTGGGATATGTGAGCCGTATAGGTACAATGGATGATCAGAGACCACTGAACGTCTAGTAAACATAATTTGATGAGTTTGCCATAGAAAATTTAAACCCGTGAGTGGTGGCACAATCAGCCGTTCCTCCATGCTGGAGGAAACTGTAGTGACAGTCAGCACCTGCACAAGCTATAGCAAAGTCATCCACATGACCAAATGGATGAAGAACAGATGCCAGACTATTTATAGCAAGCAGAAAGAGTGTTGTGCTCAGAAACATCCCTGGGGACACCTTCAGCTTGGACAAATTCCGGGAAAAGTTCATTACTAACCCGGACCCAGAAATGTTTTCAGTTAAGAAGGCCTTAAAAAAAGAATGGTAGTGCCTCGGAGGCCAAGGAGGGGCCTGGGCCAAGATATATATCTCCAAGTTGTGTCATAAGCCTTCTCAAGGTCGAAAAAATAGCGATAACCGAATGGTTATTCGCAAAGGCATGTACGTATCCAAGCGCAGCAAGGGGTCAATGGAGAACGGTCCTTACGGAAGCCATATTGACTAGGGAGAGACTATTGTGAGTCTCTAAATACCACATCAAACGTCTATTAACTAGACGTTCCATCACCTTGCAAACTGACTGGTAAGAGCGATGGGACGGTAGTGAGAGGATCACGTCCCGTAGTACCTGGTTTTCGAAAAGGGAGAACAATAGCAGACTTCACAGCTGGGGAAGAACTTGCGACCATAGAGATTAAAAAGTCGTAAGAGGACAGTAAGAGCAGACTGATGTAAATGCTGTAGCATACGAATATGTATGCCGTCTGGCCCAGCTGCCGATGATCGGCAAGCAGAGAGGTTGCCTCCAGTTCTTGAAGGGTAAAAGGCACATTATAGGATTCTTCTTAAGAGAAGAAAAATCTAAGGGCTTTAACTCCTGGCAGACTTAGAAGAAAGGAACCGAGGGGCATAGATGGAGCCCCTGAAAATGCGGACGAGATGATTACCAATTTCAGTGGCAACGGCAAGAGGGTGTGCTATATGACACCAGCAACCTGAAGAACAGGAGCCGGATCGGGGAGAATTTACCATTAATTTCGCACTTCTTCCAGACTGCACTCATCGAGGAAGCCGAAGTGACAGTAGAAACAATCTCGCCAGCAAGTGTGTTTAGCATCACGGATGACATGGCGAGCAATGCTCTCTTCTGCTTAAAATCAAGGAGTTCTCTGTGGTTCTGTTATACGTACCTGCCCCATGCATGCTGTTTCAAACGCACTGCCCGAGCACAAGCAGGAGACCACCAAGGCAGCACTTCTGAGGATGCTTTCCCGAGGTTTGAGGATAGAATGTGAAGCCGCTGTGAAGATGGAGGACGAAAAGAGATGTAAAACCCTCTGACATCAATTTAGAGGTCAAACAAGGAGAGGAACGCGAGATTGAAAGATCCTGTCTAGTCCGGGAGGACAGACCAGGTGAAGTCAAAGACAGTTGATGAAGAGCAGACGGAAAGATCGATGCAGGAGAAAGAATGAGTTCGGGGATGAAAATGGGTAGGAGTACCCGTATTTAAAACATGTAGGGAAGAGAAGCAAAAATGCCTCCAACTGAATGCCACGGGAGTCACAGTGCGACCCTCACCCAAAGAAAATGGTGTGCTTAAAATCGCCAAGTAATAGAAGGGTGGCGGCAAGGAAGAAACCAGAAAATCAACATCTGGATAGACAATGCCTGCGAGAGGAGAGATATAAAGAACAGAGTGTATACCACTTATTCAAGTGGATACGGGCTGCGGTGTAATGTAAGGAAGAAGGGACATAGAGCTGACGGTATGGAACACCAGTGCGTATAAGAAGAGCACTTTCGTTAAAGGTTCCATCGGGAAAAGGATCCAATGAATATAACAAATTATAGCCTGAAAAAGGCCTGATAACAGTGGATTGTAATTTGGGTTCTTGCAAACAGACCCCAATAGGGGAAAACTGGGAGAGCAACACCTGAAGCTCACCCTTGTTACCCCTGAGGCCTCGGATATTCCACTGCAAATAAGCCATGATTTATGGAGAGAAAGATATAAGTGAAAGTGAGAGGAAGCTATGGACTAGGGTTAGAAAAGTCCACGTGTGGAGGCAGTGGAAGACCTGTAATCAGGGAGGGAGGAGGACATTGTGAAGGAAGGGGGGTTGAGACGAAGAGAGATGAGGAACCTCAGATGGAGTAGTGTCCATCATCGGTCCAGTCTCTGAAATATATTATGCAATAGCTTCCAGTGTTTCGGAAGTCAAAGATGCAGAATGTGAGACTACATTAGAAATGGAAGAAGAGGGAGCAACTATCCGGGAGTCTATAGACTGTACTAAAGTAGAGGACAAGGAGATAGAAGAGGAAACTGGCGTAGGGACTTGGGAGAGGACAGGGGATGAAGGTAGTGTATGAGGAGGAGGATGAACCTCCACACATGTTACAGAACTAGTCGGAAGCGAAGAACCTGGCAGTAGGGATTTTTTGCCGGGCTTATAAGAAGAAGGGGAGCGCTGAGGTTTAGGTGAAGGACGAGGACGTGTAGACTCAGAACTGTGCCAGTGAATAGAGGAAGGAGTGTGAATAGTATGGGAAACCGAGGTAGGGACCTCGGAGCCAAGAACATCAAAAGGATTCGAGACAAGGGTGACTGAGGATGTGGCGAACACAGAGGAAGCCATGGAAGTTGGGACCCCAGAAGCAGGACGACGTTTAGCAATGCGAGAATAGGAAATACAGGGAAGTTTCCCTTGAAGGCGAAGATGAGAGATGGCCATAGCATATGAGAAGCCTTCCACCTCTTTGAGACAACAGATTTCCCGCTCATTCAGGTAAACCTGACAATGGCGAGAATACGAAGGATGTGCCTCATGACAGTTAAGGCAAGAGGGAGGTAGAGTACAAGAAGAACTGGCATGGTCGTCAGCACCACAGACTGGGCATTCGGCCATGGACCTGCAATATTTCGCTGGATGACTAAAACGCCAGCAGTTTCTACACTGTTGCGGTGTAGGGGTCACCTTTTGGACTTGCTAACGTTGACCAGCAATGTAAACCGAAGGTGGTAGTTCACAGCAGTCAAATGTTAAACGAGCTATATTGCAAGGATAACGTTTTCGCTTATTGGCAGGGAGGACAAAAGTGTCAACTTTAAGGATAGGGAGTTCTTGGAGCTCAAGCTGCTCGAAAATGTCATCACCACATGTCTGGAAATTCCGTTGGACAATGGTGTGGGGCAAAATGACAGAACCACAACAAGAATTGAGGGAATGGTGCTTGTCAATAGTAACAGGAGCAGAATCTATGGTTCTAAGAAGAGAAAGATCGCGAGCTTGGCCAGCATTCTGGACCATGATGATGGGAGTGCCCCTCTTGAGAGCGTGAAATGAGATGTCTTTACCAACATGGCATAGCAGAGCTTTACCAATACTATGGTCTGAAAGATAGGTATTAGGAGAAGTCAGTCGCAGAGTAAAAAACTTCGTCCATTGAGTAGTTTGAAACATAGAGTTTAAGGGGAGTGCGTGACGAGCTGGTCGTTTCTGCGATGAACGAGAAGGGAGTGTCAAATCGTCATGTGTGGGTCTTGGTCGTTTGAGTGTGGCACCGGGGGTGGTCCGATGGGAGACGGACAAGCGATTCGAAAATTGCCGCACCGTCGAGGGAGAAGCCGGAATCAAGGTCAGAGAAGAGCGAAGGTCAGACGTATCGAAAGGGCCAGTCGGGTCCCTGGTACCTGAAGCAGGTGACGAACCAGCACCAGAGGTACAGGGGCATGAGAGGTGTCCAAAGAGTTATCTGTTAACGAGGCAGGGTCAGTACTGGGTGTGGTATCAGGAAGGGGCCCAGGGGTAGTGGGTTCATGGATTGGGTCAGCCATGGTTAGTTACTTCTTTCTTTTTATTTTTAAGAAAAAAAAAGAAAGAAGAAAATAAAAATAAAAAAAAAGAATAAAAAAAGGGGGGGGGACGTGGAGGAATAGCTCCTAGGAGGAATGAAAGGGAGCGTAAATCCCCCTCCGCGCCCAAGAGGACCTCAACACCGCAAGTGGTGCAGATGCAGCATGGAACCAGTGCTATACCCTACCCTTCATGCCAGTAAACCAGCAATCCAGGATAGCAACCTCACATCCACCGAGCCATCTCGGCGGACAAAAGAGAGGGCGGCCGGATATCCACCACAAAGCATACGCCTTCGGCCACCACCCCCAGAATCCGAAAGGTGGCCTCCAGAGATACACCCGTCGCCCGAAAGATACCAAGGCCACCCCCCGGGTGACCGGAGACAGATCGGGACATCCCCAGGCGATCCAGATTCCACGGCAAACTACACCACCGCCAAGGACCTCAACGGAATGGATAGACCATGATACCCTTCCCCCTACCTAGGAACTAGAATGCCTGAGGAGAGAAGCTCCCAGGGTAAAACTGGGAAGGAAATAAGGGAGGGATGAGGAGGAGGAAAGGGAAAAGGGAGGATGGGGAAGATGGGAAAAAGGGAGGGGGATTGGGGGGTAATTAGGTTCGGTCTGAGGAAGAAGACCAAGAGGTCCAATTCCTCAGACCGATAGCCTCTTTACCGCGACAAGGAGCCCCCCTTAAAGAGGAAGGTAGGATGTAACATTATAAATTGTGCTCATGTTTGTAGTAGCTGCCTTGGAGTTGGCAAACTACCGATTATGACACTACGCTTGTTATGTTGCCGGCGTCTAGTTATAATGATATGTTATTTGCGTTTTCTTGGAGGCATGGTTGAAATGATAAGGGTTCCGAGGCTTCTTACTTTATTTGTATAAAGCGGTGGGTACACAAGCTGTGTCTCTGTGGCCATGACCCAGGGCCATGCACCTTGCGAGAGGGAGAGGAGTAGGCCTGTTGACTGAGTGTTGTCTGGGCGCCAAGTGAGGGAGAGGCAGGGTGAGGCAGACTCACGTGGGTATGCCTACAGGCTTGCCCTCTGGCGGAAACTATGGGAACTAGCATGGTGCGAAATATGAACTAAGCTGGCAGACAGCATGGGCTCTCTATGCAAACAGTACAGGCTGTCTACATCGCTCAGCCATGTGCCCATGGTCGACCCGACCATGTCTGGCAGTAAAAAAACTCTCGGTCTCTCTCTTGCAAGAACAGGTCTCAGAACACGAAAGAAAAATACATATATATATAAACATATGGACATAGAAAAAAAAAACTTCCTCCAGAGAGGGAAGAAAAAAAAGGTGTACTTCGTGGTCTAAGGCAGTGAGAGTCGATGCAGCACTGCACGTTTTCCTGCACTGGATACATACTGCAACACAGGAGACATAGCTGCAGCTGAGCTGTGACATAACAAGGTACAGTCTCCTCTGGGAGGTGAAGCAGACATCGTAGTAGTCGCTGCAGGACAGGACTGGCAAGCGACTCAGGACATTCCTTGACTGATACTGTCACTGGAGTTGTCACTGCTGGCAAGTGTGGAGTGAGTTGTGACAGGGACGACTCAGCGAAACATCTGGAGGTCGTAACAGCATACACCATAATGCAGTGAGTGGGCTAGCAGTCAAAGTGACTGCTCTGGTGGTCTGGTGGCTAAAGCTCTCGCTTCACACGGCGAGGGCCTGGGTTCGATTCCCAGCCAGGGCAGAAATATGGGGTGTGTTTCTTTACACCTGTTGTCTATGTTCATCCATCAGTAAAATGGGTACCTGGGTGTTAGTCGACTGGTGTGAGTCGCATCCTGGGACACTGCTGGAACTAAGTAAGTGCTGGAACTAAGTCAAGTAAGTGCTGCAACTAAGTCAAGTAAGTGCTGGAACTAAGTCAAGTAAGTGCTGGAACTAAGTCAAGTAAGTGCTAGAACTAAGTCAAGTAAGTGCCCGAAATGCTCAGCATAACAAGGGACTTTCTATATAGTAGTATGTCATTGATGTCAGCTATGCCTGTATATGATGTACATGTACTTGTAGTAAATAAAGATATTATTATTATTATTATTATCTTTGTGCAGGCTGCTCACTGAAGCTGTGACATGAGGCTGACAGTCGCCTGCCAACAGGCTTAACTGCGGCTCAACTAGTGTCATCTCTTGACAGTAGAAGTTACAGCAGAGGGCAGTGTAAGCATTCCCAGACTGGTCATCTGCAATAACTGGACTGACGGTCTAGGAGGTGAAGTGGAATGGTCTTGATGAGAGAATCGTCATAAGTACGATTCAGCAAAGGCATCTACGAGTGGCGAACAATAAGAGCTTTCTGTACAGGGCGCTCGTAACTGACGCCTGGACTTGACAAATGTCAGCTGTCAAGCGCGCAGGGCGTGGGTCACACATAGTGACAAAGTAACACACAGGTGCTACATAGAATCTTACAGGAATCAAGAGACACAGGAAGAACTAAAAGCCATAAATGAAATTGAAAGAAACCCTAAGTATTTCTTTTCCTATGCAAAATCAAAGTCGAGAACAACAACCAGTATTGGGGATCAACAACATTAAATCACCTTAGACCACTCATAACACAACAAAAGGCCGCAGTCAGAATGATAACAAATTCCCACTCTAGACACCATACTCCACAAATATTCAAAAGTCTCAAACTACTCACCGTAAAGAACATTCATACTTACTCTTGTGCCTACTACATATATAAAACTTTACACTCTAATATAAACCCTCCGCTCAAAATTCTCCTCACCAACTTTAATAGGACCCATGACCACAACACAAGACACAGATCACTTTTTGATATACCCCATGTTCATATCAACCTATGTAAAAATTCTATGCACATAAAGGGCCCTAGAATCTGGAATTCATTACCAGTAAATATTAAGATAATCTTGTCTGAAAATCAATTTAAGACAACTCAAAAACCACCTACTCACCCAAAACTAAATGATCATACTATAAACTACTTTGAAAAATGCTCATTATTACTTTCCTATACGATAATCTCAATTTTTAATAATATGTTACTATTATGTTACCCCCTTCTCAATCAAAACTAAATACTCATATTATAAGGTAATGTCAAAAATGCTCAATGTTATTTTCCTTAAGATAATCTCAATTCCATATTACCAATCAAGAATCTTATCACCTGTAACAATCTATTATCATTATATAATAATTTAAACAGTAAAATTTCATCATATTGTAATTTTGAAAGCAATTTTTAACTAGAATAAACTCAATAAATTTCTCTAATATTAAGTACATAGTCTTTAAGTTACTAGAATAAGTTGCCCCTAATGCCATGACATGTCAGTGGCTCTCCTTGCACTCAATTTACATTGTAAATACCGATACCTATGTAATCTGCAATCTGCAAAGAAATAAAATTTACTTTACTTTACTTTACTTAAACGGGATGGGTCCTACACAGATGACAGCAAGGAAATGAGTTTTTAGCGAGCCACTAACCAGACTGAAAATCG
This sequence comes from Cherax destructor, assembly GCA_009830355.1. Classification (NCBI taxonomy): domain Eukaryota; kingdom Metazoa; phylum Arthropoda; class Malacostraca; order Decapoda; family Parastacidae; genus Cherax; species Cherax destructor. The sequence goes on along the minus strand of WNWK01008817.1, from coordinate 61,528 downwards.
AAAACCTAAATTATTTTTTTATGAGAGTGCCACAGAACTTGACAGACGCATGCGTTTCTGACATCACCACGACGCCAAATGACTTCGAAAAGGTAATAAATGACATGCCCATGCACTCCGCTCCAGGCCCAGACTCATGGAGCTCCGTGTTCATCAAGAACTGCAAGAAGCCCCTATCACATGCTTTTAACATCCTATAGAGAGGGAGCATGGACACTGGGATCGTTCCGCAGCTACTAAAAACAACAGACATAGCCCCACTCCACAAAGGGGGCAGTAAAGCAATAGCAAAGAACTACAGACCAATTGCGCTAACGTCCAATATCATAAAAATCTTTGAAAGGGTTCTAAGAAGCAAGATCGCCACCCATCTTGATACCCATCAATTGCACAACCCAGGACAGCATGGGTTTAGAGCAGGCCGCTCCTGTCTGTCCCAACTACTGGATCACTACGACAAGGTCCTGGATGCTCTAGAAGATAAACAGAATGCAGATGTTATATACACAGATTTTGCAAAAGCCTTTGACAAGTGTGACCATGGTGTAATAGCACACAAAATGCGTGATAAAGGAATAACAGGAAAAGTTGGTAGATGGATCTATAATTTCCTAACATGTAGAACACAAAGAGTAGTAGTCAACAGAGTAAAGTCTGAGGCAGCTACTGTGAAAAGCTCTGTTCCACAAGGCACAGTACTTGCTCCCATCCTATTCCTCATCCTCATATCAGACATTGACAGGGATATAAGCCACAGTGCTGTGTCTTCCTTTGCAGATGACACCCGAATCTGTATGACAGTGTCCACCGTTGAAGACACTGCAAAACTCCAAGCAGACATAAACCAAATCTTTAAATGGGCTGCAGAAAACAATATGAAGTTCAATGATGAGAAATTTCAATTACTCAGATATGGAAAGCGTGAAGAAATTAAAATCTCATCGGAGTACAAAACTAATTCCAACCACACAATAGAGCGAAAAACTAATGTCAAAGACCTGAGAATGATCATGTCAGAGGATCTCACCTTCAAGGACCATAACAAAGTAGCAATTGCATCTGCTCGAAAAATGACAGGATGGATAATGAGAACCTTCAAAACCAGGGATGCCAAGCCCATGTTGACACTTTACAGATCGCTTGTTCTATCTAGGCTGGAATATTGCTGCACACTAACTGCACCTTTCAAGGCGGGTGAAATTGCTGACCTTGAAAATGTGCAGAGAACCTTCACCACACGCATAAGTGCGATAAACCACCTCAACTACTGGGAACGCTTGAAGTTCCTAAACCTGTACTCTCTAGAACGCAGGCGGAAGATACATTATTATATACACATGGAAAATTCTCGAGGGCTTAGACCTCTTTAAGGGGGGCTCCTTGACGTGGTGAAGAGGCTATTGGTCTGAGGAATTGGACCTTTTGGTCTTCTTCCTCAGACCGAACCTAATTACCCCCCAATCCCCCCTCCCTTTTCCCATCTTCCCCATCCTCCCTTTTTCCCTTTCCTCCTCCCCTCCTCCTTATCCCTCCCTTACTTCCTTCCCATTTTTACCCTGGGAGCTTCTCTCCACAGGCATTCTAGTTCCTAGGTAGGGGGAAGGGTACCGTGGTCCATTTCTATTCCGTTGAGGTTCTTGGCGGTGGTGTAGTTTGCCGTGGAATCTGGATCGCCTGGGGATGTCCCAATCCCTCTCCGGTCTCCCGGGGGGTGACCTTGGGTATCTTTCGGGCGACGGGTGTATCTCTGGAGGCCACCTTTCGGATTCCGGGGGTGGTGGCCGAAGGCGGTATGCTTTGTGGCGGATATCCGGCCGCCCTCTCTTTTGTCTGCCGAGGTGGCTCGGTGGATGTGAGGTTGCTATCCCAGATTGCTGGTTTACTGGCATGAAGGGTAGGGTATGGCACGGGTTCCATGCAGCATCTGCACTACTTGCGGTGTTGAGGTCCTCTTGGGCGCGGAGGGGGATTTACGCCCCTTCCATTCCTCCTAGGAGCTATTCCTCCACGTTCCCCCCTTTTTTTTTATTCTTTTTTTTATTTTTTATTTTATTTTCTTCTTTCTTTTTTTCTTAAAAATAAAAAGAAAGAAGTAACCTAACCATGGCTGACCCAATCCATGAACCCAATACCCCTGGGCCCCTTCTTGATACCGCACCTAGTTCTGACCCTACCTCATTCCCGGACAACTCTTTGGACAACTCTAATACCCCTGTACCTCTTGCTGGTGCCGGCTCGTCACCTGCTTCAGGTTCTGGGGTTCCGACCGGCCCTTTTGACGTATCTGACCTTCACTCTTCTCTGACCTTGATTCCGGCTTCTCCCTTGACGGTGCGGCAATTTTTGAATCGCTCGCCCGTCTCCCATCGGACCACCCCTGGTCCCACACCCAAACGACCACGTCCCTTACATGACGATTCGACTCTTCCTTCTCGTTCATCTCAGAAACGCCTAGCACGTCCCGCACTCCCCTTAGATACTTTGTTTCACACTCCTCAATGGACAAAGTTTTTTACTCTCAGACCGACTACTCCAACTACCTATCTTTCTGATCATAGTATTGGTAAAGCTCTCCTACGCCATGTAGGCAAAGATATCTCTTTTCACGCTCTCAAGAGTGGCACTCGCATCACGGTCCAGAATGCTGGTCAAGCTCGCGATCTTTCCCTTCTTACGACCATAGATACTATTCCTATCACTATTGACAAGCATCATTCTCTTAATTCTTGTAGTGGTACTGTCATTTTACCCCACACCATTGTCCAACGGGATTTCCAGACATGTGGTGAAGACATTTTAGAGCAACTTGAACTCCAAGAACTCCCTATCATTAAGGTTGACACTTTTACCCTCCCTGCCAATAAGCGAAGACGTTTTCCATGCAATGTAGCTCGTTTAACGTTTGACTGCCGTGAACTCCCGCCTTCGGTCTACATTGCAGGTCAACGTTTACAAGTTCGAAAGGTGACCCCTACACCACAGCAGTGTAGAAACTGCTGGCGTTTTGGTCATCCAGCGAAATATTGCGGGTCCATGGCCGAATGCCCAGTCTGTGGTGCCGACGACCATGCCAGTCCTTCTTGTACTTTACCTCCCTCTTGCCTTAACTGTCATGAGGCACATCCATCATATTCTCGCCGTTGTCAGGTTTACCTGAATGAGCGGGAAATCCGTTGCCTCAAAGAGGCGGAAGGCTTCTCATATGCTATGGCCGTCTCTCATCTCCGCCTTCAGGGGAGACTTCCCCGTATTTCCTATTCTCGCATTGCTAAACGTCGCCCCGCTTCTGGGGTCCCAACTTCCACGGCTTCCTCTGTGGTCGCCTCATCCTCAGTCACCCCTGTCTCGAATCCTTTTGATGTTCTTGGCTCCGAGGTCCCTACCTCGGCATCCCATACTATCCACACTCCTTCCTCTACTCACTCGCACAGTTCAGAGTCTACACGTCCTCGTCATTCACCTAAACCTCAGCGCCCCCTTTCTTCTCATAAGACCGGCAAAAAATCCCTACTGCCAGGTTCTTCGCCTCCGTCTAGTTCTGTACTGTGTGTGGAGGTTCATCCTCCTCCTCATACACTACCTTCCTCCCCTGTCCCCTCCCAAGCCCCTTCGACAGTTTCCTCTTCTATCTCCTCGCCCTCTACTTTAGTACAGTCTTTAGACTCCCCGATCGTTGCTCACTCTTCTTCCCTTTCTAATGTAGTCCCACATTCTGCATCTTTGACTTCCGAAACACTGGAAGCTATTGCAGAATATATTTCTGGACCGATGATGGACACTACTCCATCTGAGGTTCCTCATCTCTCTTCTTCGTCTCAACCCCCTCCTCCTTCCCAACGTCCTCCTCCCTCTCTGATTACAGGTCTTCCGCTGCCTCCACACGTGGACTTTTCTAACCCTAGTCCATAGCTTCCTCTCACTTCCACTTCTATCTTTCTCTCCATAAATCATGGCTTATTTGCAGTGGAATATCCGAGGCCTCAGGGGAAACAGGGGTGAGCTTCAGGTGTTGCTCTCCCAGTTTTCCCCTATTGGGGTCTGTTTGCAAGAACCCAAATTACAATCCACTGTTATCAGGCCCTTTTCAGGCTATAATTTGTTATATTCATCGGATCCTTTTTCCGATGGAACCTTTAACGAAAGTGCTCTTCTTATACGCACTGATGTTCCATACCGTCAGCTCTATGTCCCTTCTTCCTTACATTACACCGCAGCCCGTATCCACTTGAATAAGTGGTATACACTCTGTTCTTTATATCTCTCCCCTTCGCGGGCATTGTCTATCCCAGATGTTGATTTTCTGGTTTCTTCCTTACCGCCACCCCTTCTCTTACTTGGCGATTTTAACGCACACCACTTTCTCTGGGGAGGGTCGCACTGTGACTCCCGTGGCATTCAGTTGGAGGCATTTCTTGCTTCTCTTCCCCTCCATGTTTTAAATACGGGTACTCCTACCCATTTTGATCCCCGAACTCATTCTTTCTCCTGCATCGATCTTTCCATCTGCTCTTCATCAACTGTCCTTGACTTCACCTGGTCTGTCCTCCCGGACTTACATGACAGCGATCATTTCCCAATCATCCTTAAGTCCCCTCTGTTTTCTCCATCTCCTCATTGCCCACGCTGGCAATTTGACCGGGCGAAATGGGACCTTTACGCACATCTTACTGCCTTTCATGAGGTTCCTACCTCGAACTCAATTGATGAGGTTTTACATCTCTTTTCGTCCTCCATCTTCACAGCGGCTTCACATTCTATTCCCCACACCTCGGGCAAGCATCCTCAGAAGTGCGTGCCTTGGTGGTCTCCTGCTTGTGCTCGGGCTGTGCGTTTGAAACGTGCTGCATGGGGCAGGTATCGGTATAACAGAACCGCAGAGAGACTCCTTGATTTCAAGCAGAAGAGAGCTATTGCTCGCCGTGTCATACGTGATGCTAAACGCACTTGCTGGCGAGATTACGTTTCTACTGTCACTTCGGCTTCCTCGATGAGTGCAGTCTGGAAGAAAGTGCGGAAATTGAGTGGTAAATTCACCCCCGACCCGGCTCCTGTTCTTCAGGTTGCTGGTGTCGATATAGCACACCCTCTTGCCGTTGCCACTGAAATTGGTAATCATCTCGTCCGCATTTCTCAGGGGCTACATCTATGCCCCTCGTTCCTTTCTTCTAAGTCTGCCAGCGAGTTAAAGCCCTTAGATTTTTCTTCTCTTAGAGAAGAATCCTATAATGTGCCTTTTACCCTTCAAGAACTGGAGGCAACACTCTCTGCTTGCCGATCATCGGCAGCTGGGCCAGACGGCATACATATTCGTATGCTACAGCATTTACATCAGTCTGCTCTTACTGTCCTCTTACGACTCTTTAATCTCATATGGTCGCAAGGAGTTCTTCCCCAGCTGTGGAAGTCTGCTATTGTTCTCCCTTTTCGAAAACCAGGTGCTACGGGACGTGATCCCTCTCACTACCGTCCCATCGCTCTTACCAGTGCAGTTTGCAAGGTGATGGAACGTCTAGTTAATAGACGTTTGATGTGGTATTTAGAGACTCACAGTAGTCTCTCCCCTAGTCAGTATGGCTTCCGTAAGGGCCGTTCTGCCATTGACCCCTTGCTGCGCTTGGATACGTATATTCGTAATGCCTTTGCGAATAACCATTCGGTTATCGCTATCTTTTTCGACCTTGAGAAGGCTTATGATACAACTTGGAGATATAATATCTTGGCCCAGGCCCACTCCTTAGGCCTCCGAGGCAACCTACCATTCTTTCTTAAGGCCTTCTTAACTGACAGACATTTCCGGGTCCGGGTTAGTAATGAACTCTCCCCGGAATTTGTCCAAGCTGAAGGTGTTCCCCAGGGATGTGTTCTGAGCACAACTCTTTTTCTGCTTGCTATAAATAATCTGGCATCTGTTCTCCCATCCAATATTTGGTCATCGCTCTATGTGGATGACTTTGCCATAGCTTGTGCAGGTGCTGACTGTCACCTCATTGCAGTTTCCCTCCAGCATGCCATCAACCGGGTTTCTGCTTGGGCCACCACTCACGGGTTTAAATTTTCTAGTGGCAAAACTCATCAAATTACGTTCACTAGACGTTCAGTGGTCTCTGATCATCCATTGTACCTATACGGCTCACGTATCCCAGAACGTGATACTGTCAGGTTTCTCGGCCTCCTGTTTGACCGCAGATTGTCCTGGAAACCTCACATTACCTCTCTGAAGGCGACTTGTCATAGCCGGCTGAACCTCCTTAAAACCCTCGCACATCTTTCATGGGGGGCTGATCGTCGAACTCTCCTTCGCCTACATTCGGCCCTCATTTTATCGAAACTCGATTATGGTGACCAGATATATTCGGCAGCCTCTCCTGCCACTCTTTCCATCCTTAATCCCATCCATCACCAGGGATTACGCTTATGCCTTGGTGCTTTTCGTTCTTCCCCGGTTGAGAGCCTCTATGTCGATGCGAACATTCCCTCCTTGGCCGATCGTCGTGATGCACATTGCATTCGCTATTACGTTCGCTCTCTTGACCTTCGCAATCCTTCCATGTATAGGATTGTCACAGATGTTAGTAGACGCTCGTTATTTGTTCGTCGCCCCTGTTTACTTCGTCCCTTTTCTCTTCGTCTACATTCACTCTTGTCTTCCCTTCAGCTTCCGCCTTTATATGTTCATGTGGCTTCACCCTTTCCTCTACCCCCGTGGGAAGTTCCTGCTGTCAGTGTCTGTTCTATTCCTCTACCTTGCGCGAAAGCCCAACTACCTACGGCGGCTTCTCGCTCTTTCTTTCTCGACCATTTCCGTTCTCATTCCCATGCCATCCCAGTATACACCGATGGTTCAAAGTCATCTGATGGCGTCGGATTCGCAGCGGTGTTTCCGGACAGCGTCGTACGAGGGCATCTATTACCCTCGGCTAGCATATTTACAGCTGAATTGTATGCCATTCTCGTGGCACTTATCCGTATTGCATCTATGCCTGTCTCACCATTTGTGGTCGTTTCAGACTCCCTTAGTGCTTTCCAGGCTATCAGTAAAATTGATTCACCTCACCCCCTAGTTCTCCGTATCCACCTTTGGTTACGCCGTATCTTTAGCAAGCATAAAGATATTGTCTTTTGTTGGGTCCCTGGTCATGTTGACGTACAGGGCAATGAACAGGCGGACACTGCTGCGCGGTCAGCAGTACATGACCTTCCAGTTTCATATAGAGGTGTTCCTTTCACGGACTATTTTGCGGTCATTGCTACCCACCTTCGCAAACGTTGGCAACAACGCTGGTCTGACCTGCTGAATAACAAACTTCATTCTATTAAACCGGTTATAGGTTTCTGGCCCTCTTCTTTTCACCAATGTCGAGGTTGGGAGACTACACTCTCCCGTCTTCGCATCGGCCACACTCGTCTTACTCACGGGTATCTCATGGAGAGGCTCCCTGCCCCTCTCTGTGAGCATTGTCAGGTTCCAGTGTCTGTGCGACATATTCTACTAAACTGCCCACTCTATCAACGTGCTCGCAGAATTTACCTCCAACGACGTCTTCGCTCTGCGGCCCTTTCTTTACCTTCCCTTCTTGCAGATGGACCCTCCTTTAACCCTGACTCTCTTGTTGACTTTTTGACAGAAACTGACTTACTACACAAACTCTGAAGATTATACCTCTAGCACCTCCCTCAGTCCCTTCTACCTCGTTCTCTTGCTACCCTCCACCCCTGCACTATCCACCATCATCTTGCACTCCATACCCTACTAATCGTCCATCTTCCTCTTACAACCCACTCTCCCTGCATCCTACAATACCCTGCGGCGCTGTATAACCCCTGTGGTTTAGCGCTTCTCTTTGATTATAATAATAATAATCGAGGGCTTAGTACCAAACTTGCACACAAAAATCACTCCCTACGAAAGCAAAAGACTCGGCAGGCGATGTAACATCCCCCCAATGAAGAGCAGGGGTGCCACTAGCACGTTGAGGGACAACACAATAAGTGTCAGGGGCCCAAGATTGTTCAACTGCCTCCCAGCATACATCAGGGGGATTACCAACAAACCCCTGGCTGTCTTCAAGCAGGCACTGGACAGGCACCTCAAGTCGGTACCTGATCAGCCGGGCTGTGGTTCGTACGTTGGACTGTGTGCGGCCAGCAGTAACAGCCTGGTTGATCAGGCTCTGGTCCAACAGGAGGCCTGGTCACAGACTGGGCCGCGGGGGCGTTGACCCCTGGAATTCTCTCCAGGTAGACTCCAGGCAGGTAGGACACACGAGAAAACTGCACACATACTGCACATGTGGTACAACATAGCTTACAGACGCTTTTCTGTGTAAAAATAGTCACTAAGCAATACTCGAACATGTGAGAACACTGACTGAGAGAAATAATTAATGAACACTCGACTTATATCTTTTCTCAAACTTCTCGAAAAATAATGAAAATAAAATGCTCACTGTGAAACTTGAACACTCGGGACATCATGTGGGTGATGTCAGGCGTGATATCGCGAGTGACGTCAGCAGATGTCGCGAGGAACGTTAGGCAACATCGTCAGTTACGTCGCGAGGTGACGTTCTGAAGTGACGTGATGGATGTCATGGGGTGACATCGCGAGTGACATCAGTGGAGTGATGATGTGACGGATGTCATAGGGTGACATCGCGAAGTGACATCAGGCAGACGTCGTAGGATGACGTCAGTGGAGTCAGACAACATCGTGGTGACGTCAGTGAAGTCAGGCAGCATCGTGGTGACGTCATGGGTTGATGCAGCAGCACACCACTACACATGACTTGCTGATCCACGTGGCTTCTAGATCCACGTGGCTTGTAGATCCACATGGCTTGTAGATCCACATGGCTTGTAGATCACCCCACGTGGCTTGCTGATTCACGTGGCTTCGAGTGGCTTCGGACACTCGGATACACAGCTCTGGCAAGAATTTACAAGGAAATTCACAGAAAACAGCAGAGAGGGAGTGCAGTGAGTGGAGTGTGTGGCGTACACTAGGGCGGGTGTGTATGGTGAGACAGGGCCGCGCGCCTACTCTCACCCTACCCATACACAGGGAGGCACACTAGATGCTGAAATCACCACTGACTCACCTCTGAAGTGCTGAAATAGTTGTGCTGAGCTGAACAACAACAGCAGAACATGCTGGCAAGGCTGAGCAAGTGACTGAGAAACAGCGTGGGACGCTGTGGCGTGGAGTCAGTGACATCATTGGGTGGTCCGATGGCCTGGTGGCTTGAGCTCTAGCTTCACACACAGAGGGCCCGGGTTCAATTCCCGGCAGGTGGAAACATTTCAACGTGTTTCCTTACACCTGATGTCATGTTCACCTAGCAGCAAATAGGTACCTGGGTTGTTAGTTGACTGGTGTGGGTCACATCCTGGGGGACAAGTTTAAGGACCCCAATGGAAATAAAACAGACAGTCCTCGATGACACACTGACTTTCTTGGGTTATCCTGGGTGGCTAACCCTTCGGGGTTAAAAATCCGAAGAAATCTTATCTTATCTTTTCTCGGAGAATTCAACAAATTTCGGCCTGGATCCTGCATGTACCTGTGTCTGGATGCTGTGATTTGCAGACACGACATCAGGATAACTCGTTGAGAGGCGGATGCTTCTTGTGTAGGCTGATGAAGTAAAGACAAACTTCAGTCCTCTTCCTCCCCTCGCGAGCAAACACAACTGCTGCGAGGCACAGGTGTCACCATTTATAAGGATATGTTATTTGGCGTTTTCTTGGAGGCGTGGTTGAAATGATAAAGGGTTCCGAGGCTTCTTACTTTATTTGTATAAAGCGTGGGGTACACAAGCTGTGTCTGTGGCCATGGCCCAGGGCCATGTGCCTTGCGAGAGGGAGAGGAGTAGGCCTGTTGACTGAGTGTTGTCTGGTCGCCAAGTGAGGGAGAGGCAGGGGTGAGGCAGACTCACGTGGGTATGCCTACAGGATTGCCCTCTGGCAGAAACTATGGGAACTAGCATAGCGCGAAATATGAACTCAGTTGGCAGACAGCATGACTATACAGTGATTTTCGTTTTTTCTGGGTTGTGTGTCTCATTGACACTGAGATAACTCAGGTCTCTAGCTACAGCTCCTGACCTAATTCGATAAAGCATCTGTGCACCGCCACAGTTTGGGATTGTTTATGCTGAACCTGGCTTCAGTAGAACGGGAGTTTTGTGACTGTTTTGGAGGATCTATTGATGGTCCCCAGTTAGGGTCGATTTTCTATCTCCTGGTTCCTGACGCTGTGTTGCTGTTGCTTGTTATATTGCTTTTCTGCGAACTGGTCATTTTACTGGTCAATCAAGCTGTTCTGATTGTCAGTTTGTTAGAGAAGCTAGCTTATAGAAGTTCAGTCTGACACTGGTTGAGTCGAGTCTTAGAGTTACCTGGAGCACACTCATACACACTTCAATTTGTATATATCTGCATTATTGTAATTACTGACATTGTACCTGATGGTACTTCAGAGTCATTTAGATATATGTGCCTTCAGCACAGTTTTATTGTATATGAGAACAGTGTATGAGCTAACCTCCTAATTAACCTCATAATTCATAACTTAATGAACATCCTGATCAAATGTACATTTACTTTGAAACCCTAGACTCTCACTTTGATAATAAACCTTTTAAATATATTTCATTGGTTAGTACCCTACCAGTTGTAATCCTCCTGGAGACTATTGAATATATCGGATAACTGGACCAGGATACTGACTTTATTGCAAAAGTCCAGTAACAGGCTGGATGCTAGAAGGGCTATCCTTTCTAGTGTTCACTGGAGATGTCTATTACTAATAGATATCGTGTCTTTTTGTAACACCATCAGCAACTGCGGAAGAATTCACAGATCAGTTAAGGAAGATAGATAGCTATTTGGATAGGCTAGAAAATCCCACCCCAAACATTTTACTCCTTGGAGATTTTAATCTCCCTCATGTAAAATGGAAGATGACACAACATAATGTTATACCAGAAATATCTCCTGGAAGCACCCTGGCTCAACAGGCACATACCAGGGAACTAATGAGGCTTTGTGAAAAGTACTCATTGAACCAACAGATAATTGATCCCACTAGAAATGAAAATACCCTGGATTTGATATTCACAAACAACGAGGAATTAATCAGAGACATAACAGTTACAAAAACAATATACTCTGATCATAACATCATAGAAGTTCAAACGAGTATTAACTCAGGGTTAGGGAACTGCAGGACTAATGTTTGAGACGGGATGTTCATTATTATTATTATAATCAAATAGAAGTGGTAAACCACAGGGGTTATACAGTGCTGCAGGTTATTGCAGGATGCAGGGAGAATGGGTTGTAAGAGGGAGATGGATGATTAGTTGGGTATGGAGTACAGTAGGATGGTGGATAGTGCAGGGATAGAGGGTAGCAAGAGATCAATGTAGAAGGGACTGAGGGAGGTGCTAGAGGTATAATCTTCAGAGTTTGTGTAGTAAGTCAGTTTCTGTCAAAAAGTTAACGAGATAGTCAGGATTAAAGGAGGGTCCACCTGCAAGAAGGGAAGGTAAAGAAAGGGCCGCAGAGCGAAGACGCCTTTGGAGGTCAATTCTGCGTGCTCGTTGATTGAGTGGGCAGTCCAACAGAATATGTCGAACAGACACTGGAACCTGACAATGCTCACAAAGAGGGACAGGGAGCCTCTCCATGAGATACCCATGAGTAAGACGAGTGTGGCCGATGCGAAGACGGGAGAGTGTAGTCTCCCAACCTCGACATTGGTGACAAGAAGGCCAGAAACCTATAACTGGTTTAATAGAATGAAGTTTGTTATTCAGCAGGTCAGACCAGCGTTGTTGCCAACAGGTGCGAAGGTGGGTAGCAATGACCGCAAAATAGTCCGTGAAAGGAACACCTCTATATGAAACTGGAAGGTCATGTACTGCTGACCGCGCAGCAGTGTCGGCCTGTTCATTGCCCTGTACATCAACATGACCAGGGACCCAACAAAAGACAATATCTTTATGCTTGCTAAAGATACGGCGTAACCAAAGGTGGATACGAAGAACTAGGGGGTGAGGTGTATTAATTTTACGGATAACCTGTAAAGCACTAAGGGAGTCTGATTATTATTATAATCAAATAGAAGCGCTAAACCACAGGGGTTATACAGCACTGCAGGTTATTGTAGGATGCAGGGAGAGTGGGTTGTAAGAGGGAGATGGACGATTAGTAGGGTATGGAGTGCAAGATGACGGTGGATAGTGCAGGGGTGGAGGGTAGCAAGAGATCGAGGTAGAAGGGACTGAGGGAGGTGCTAGAGGTATAATCTTCAGAGTTTGTGTAGTAAATCAGTTTCTGTCAAAAAGTCAATGAGAGTCAGGATTAAAGGAGGGTCCATCTGCAAGGAGGGAAGGTAAAGAAAGGGCCGCAGAGCGAAGACGTCGTTGGAGGTAAATTCTGCGTGCTCGTTGATAGTGGGGGCAGTCCAACAGAATATGTCGAACAGACACTGGAACCTGACAATGCTCACAGAGAGGGGCAGGGAGCCTCTCCATGAGATACCCATGAGTAAGACGAGTGTGGCCGATGCGAAGACGGGAGAGTGTAGTCTCCCAACCTCGACATTGGTGAAAAGAAGAAGGCTAGAAACCTATAACCGGTTTAATAGAATGAAGTTTGTTATTCAGCAGGTCAGACCAGCGTTGTTGCCAACGGGTGCGAAGGTGGGTAGCAATGACCGCAAAATAGTCCGTGGAAGGAACACCTCTATATGAAACTGGAAGGTCATGTACTGCTGACCGCGCAGCAGTGTCTGCCTGTTCATTGCCCTGTACGTCAACATGACCAGGGACCCAACAAAAGACAATATCTTTATGCTTGCTAAAGATATGGCATAACCAAAGGTGGATACGAAGAACTAGGGGGTGAGGTGTATCAACTTTACGGATAGCCTGTAAAGCACTAAGGGAGTCTGAAACGACCACAAATGGTGACACAGGCATAGATGCAATACGGATAAATGCCACAAGAATGGCATACAATTCAGCCGTAAATATGCTAGCCGAGGGTAATAGATGCCCTCGTATGACGCTGTCCGGAAACACTGCTGCGAATCCGACGCCGTCAGATGACTTTGAACAATCGATGTATACTGCGATGGCATGGGAATGAGAACGGAAATGGTCTAGAAAGAAAGAGCGAGAAGTCGACGTAGGCAGTTGGGCTTTCGCGCAAGGTAGAGGAATAGAACTGAGGCCTTGGATATTCCACTGCAATAAGCCATGATTTATGGAGAGAAAGACATAAGTGGAAGTGAGAGGAATCTATGGACTAGGGTTAGAAAAGTCCACGTGTGGACACAGCAGAAGACCTGTAATCAGAGAGGGAGGAGGACGTTGCGAAGGAAGGGGGGGGTTGAGACGAAGAAGAGAGATGAGGAACCTCAGGTGGAGTAGTGTCCATCATCAGTCCAGTCTCTGCAATATATTCTGCAATAGCTTCCAGTGTTTCGGAAGTCAAAGATGCAGAATGTGGGACTACATTAGAAATGGAAGAAGAGGGAGCAACTATCGGGGAGTCTATAGACTGTACTAAAGTAGAGGACGAGGAGATAGAAGAGGAAATTGTCGTAGGGGTTTGGGAGGGGACAGGGGATGAAGGTAGTGTATGAGGAGGGTGAACCTCCACACATGTTACAGAACTAATCTGAGGCGAAGAACCTGGCAGTAGGGATTTTTTGCCAGGCTTATGAGAAGGGGGGCGCTGAGGTTTAGGTGAAGGACGAGGACGAGTAGACTCAGAATTGTGCAAGTGAGTAGAGGAAGGAGTGTGGACAGTATGGGAAGCCGAGGTAGAGACCTCGGAGCCAAGAATATCAAAAGGATTCGAGACAGGGGTGATTGCAGATGAGGCGACCACAGAGGAAGCCTTGGAAGTTGGGACCCCAGAAGCGGGGCGACGTTTAGCAATTCGAGAATAGGAAATGCGGGGAAGTGTTCCTTGAAGGCGTAGATGAGAGACGGCCATAGCATATGAGAAGCCTTCCGCCTCTTTGAGACAACGGATTTCTTGCTCATTCAGGTAAACCTGACAACGGCGAGAATACGATGGATGTGCCTCATGAGAGTTAAGGCAAGAGGGAGGTAGAGTACAAGAAGAACTGGCATGGTCGTCAGCACCACAGACTGGGCATTCGGCCATGGACCTGCAATATTTCGCTGGATGACAAAAACGCCAGCAGTTTCTACACTGTTGCAGTGTAGGGGTCACCTTTCGAACTTGCAAACGTTGACCTGCAATGTAAACCGAAGGTGGTAGTTCATGGCAGTCAAATGTTAAACGAGCTATATTGCAAGGATAACGTTTTCGCTTATTGACAGGGAGGACAAAAGTGTCAACTTTAAGGATAGGGAGTTCTTGGAGCTCAAGCTGCTCGAAAATGTCATCACCACATGTCTGGAAATTCCGTTGGACAATGGTGTGGGGCAAAATGACAGAATCACAAGAATTGAGGGAATGGTGCTTGTCAATAGTAACAGGAGAAGTATCAATGGTTGTAAGAAGAGAAAGAGTGCGAGCTTGGCCAGCATTCTGGACCGTGATGATGTGAGTGCCACTCTTGAGAGCGTGAAATGAGATGTCTTTACCAACATGGCGTAGCAGAGCCTTACCAATACTATGGTCTGAAAGATAGGTATTAGGAGAAGTTGGTCGAAGAGTAAAAAACTTTGTCCATTGAGTAGATTGAAACAGAGAGTTTAATGGGAGTGCGTGATGAGCTGGTCGTTTATGAGATGAACGAGAAGGAAGTGTCGAATCATCATATGTGGGTCTTGGTCGTTTGGGTGTGGGACCGGGGGTAGTCTGATAGGAGATGGGCGAGCGATTCAAAAATTGCCGCACCGTCGAGGGAGAAGCCGGAATTAAGGTCAGAGAAAAGCGAAGGTCAGACATATCAAAAGGGCCAGTCGGGTCCCTGGTACCTGAAGCAGGTGACGAACCGGCACCAGCAAGAGGTACAGGGGTATTAGGGTTGTCCGAAGAGTCGTCCATTAAAGAGGTAGGGTCAGAACTAGGTGCGGTATCAAGGGGCCCGGGGGTAGGTTCACAGATTAGTGCATCCATTGTTAGGTTACTTCTTTCTTTTTGTTTTTAAGAAAAAAAAGAAAGAAGAAAAGAAAATAAAAATAAAAAAAGAATAATAAAAGGGGGGAACGTGGAGGAATAGCTCCTAGGAGGAATGAAAAGGGTGTAAATCCCCTTCCGCACCCAAGAGGACCTCAACACCACAAGTAGTGCAGATGCTGCATGGAACCCGTGCCATACCCTACCCTTCATGCCAGTAAACCAGCAATCCGGGATAGCAACCTCACATCCACCGAGCCACCTCCGCGGACAAAAGAGAGGGCGGCCGGATATCCGCTACAAAGTATACCGCCTTTGGCCACCACCCCCGGAATCCGAAAGGTGGCCTCCAGAGATACACCCGTCACCCGAAAGATACCCAAGGCCACTCCCCGGGAGACTGGAGAGGGATCGGGACATCCCCAGGCGATCCAGATTCCACGGCAAACTACACCACCGCCGAGAACCACAACTGAATGGGATTGGACCACGGTACCCTTTCCCCTACCTAGGAACTAGAAAGTCTGTGGAGAGAAGCTCCCAGGGTAAAAAGGGGAAGGAAATAAGGGAGGGATGAGGAGCAGGAGGAGGAAAGGGAAAAGGGAGGATGGGGAAGATGGGAAAGGGAAGGGGGGATTGGGGGGTAATTAGGTTCGGTCTGAGGAAGAAGACCAAGAGGTCCAGTTCCTCAGACCAATAGCCTCTTTACGCGACAAGGAGCACCCCTTAAAGAGGGACGGGATGTTCAGTAAGTTTAATTTTAATACCTATATAATTGACTGGGAAAAAATAAACCAAGAGCTATCAGACATATCATGGGAATCAGACGAGCACACTAAATCCCCACCAGTGCCTAGAGAAGCTGAATACAGAAGCATACAAGGTATGTATGAAGCATGTACAGTAGACCCTCATTTAGCACGACTTTATGTTGTGCGTTTTGGGTATTATGCGATTGAAGAATTGTGGCACATTTTGGCACATTTTTATCTAACATGACGTAAACCTTATATCACGCAATTCACTGGAGGGGGAAAATTTTGAGCGCGCGGTCGCCTGCGGTGGGTTAAACCATTGAGTCAGTGGGTGAGTCCTAGTGCTATCCCCAGCCACCCTCACCCACCCACGCCGATGCCATCAGCTATGCTAGAAGTGCATGGAATGAAGTGCCCCAATCAACATTAAATGCAGGATGGGGAAAGTTATGGCCTTCTGTAGTTAATTGTTTGACTGGTTTTCCCTTGCTTGAGAGTCAGGTTCAGGAAATTGTTCAGCTGGCAAGGAGATTACCAGGTGATGGTTTTGAAGATATGAATGAAGATGATGTGAATGAACTCTTAGAAGATAATGATGAAGACATGAGTCCAGAGGAAATGTTGGCAGAGTTCGATGCACAGATACAAGGGGGAGATAACAGAAGTAGATGAAGAAGAACCTGAAGAAAACAGATAGCACTGCAGCAGTTACGTGAGCAGTTCCATGTTGCTGCTAAACTAGCAGACTTTTTCATTGAAGAGGACCCACAACAAAGGTAGAAGCAGGGCTTTGAAACGGGGTTTAGACCAGCTGATGATGCCTTACCATCAGCTGTATAATGTAATGCAGAATAAAAGAGCCCAGAGATCCATTACAGAATTTATGCACACACCAATACAACCATCGACTTCAGCACCAGGACCTCTACCATCCACTTCTACCGACAACCAACAACCATCCATCTCAGCCCAGTAGGGCCACACCATCCATATCCACTCTTCACTACCATCCACAAACATCATTACCCACAATTTAAGGTAAGAAATACTATTATTTCTATTGCATTTGTTGTCTTAAGCAGTAATATATCATGACAATGAACTACAATTACATATTAGCCTTCAATTTTTGCAAGATCGTTGGTCTAAAAAAACTTGTTTGGCTTTTTGGGGACTCCCAGGACCATAACCCTATTTTTCCCATAAGTTATTTTAATTATTTAACACGATTTTACCTAGCACGATGTTTTCAGGACCGTAACTACCGTGCTAAATGAGGGTCTACTGTACCATTGAGGAAACCCAGATCAGATATAGAGAGCGTAGGAGATGGTACTGAAGAAAACCGGTTACTGAATTGCTTAAAAACACAAATATGTTGCAACAGAGGAGAGATAATCTTAACCGAGAGATCACTACCTGGAGAGAATTCCAGGGGTCAACGCCCCCACGGCCCGGTCTGTGACCAGGCCTCCTGTTCGACCAGAGCCTGATCAACCAGGCTGTTACTGCTGGCCGCATGCAGTCCAACGTACGAACCACAGCCTGGCTGGTCAGGTACCGACTTTAGGTGCCTGTCCAGTGCCTGCTTGAAGACAGCCAGGGGTTTGTTGGTAATCCCCCTGATGCTGGGAGGCAGTTGAACAATCTTGGGCCCCTGACACTTATTGTGTTGTCCCTCAACATGCTAGTGGCACCCCTGCTCTTCATTGGGGGGATGTTACATCACCTGCCGAGTCTTTTGCTTTCGTAGGGAGTGATTTTTGTGTGCAAGTTTGGTACTAAGCAAAAACTTAAGATGTCATACCTAACAGAAAAAGTACAAAGGGAACAAAGGGCCATACAGGATATTGCAAGAAACCCAAAATATTTCTATTCCTATGCAAAATCCAAGCTAAGAACTACCTGTAGAATTATACCATTATTGAGAGGAGATTCGTATACTGACGATGAACAGGAAATGAGTAAAATCCTAAAAGAACAGTATGAGTCAGTGTTCAGCAACCCACTAAATGACAGCAAGGCAGAAAATTCAGAAATATTTTTCACTCCAGCAGAAGGCCGCACAGACCACCTAACTGACATTAGTACAAATCCAATGGATTTCGAAAAAGAAATGGACAACATGCCCACTCACTCAGCACCTGGACCAGATTCATGGAATGCTTTATTTATAAAGAAGTGCAAAGTACCATTAGCAAGAGCCCTTAGTATTCTTTGGTGAAATACCGGAGGCCTTAAAGAGTGCAGACATAGCTCCTTTGCATAAGGGAGGTAGTAGAGCACTAGCTAAAAATTACAGACCAGTAGCTCTAACTTTTCACATCATAAAAATCTTTGAAAGACGGCAGTTTACAAAGTTCATGGACCAGCACAACCAACATAACCCGAACCAGCATATCTTTAGAGTGGGATGATCATGCCTGTCACAGCTGCTGAACCATTATGACAGAATTATGGAGGCATTGGAAGACAACCAAAATGCAGATGTGATTTACACAGATTTTGCAAAGGTGTTTGACAAATGCGATCATGGAGTGATAGCGCACAAAATGAGGGCCATAGGCATTATGGGGAAGGTAGGCAGATGGATTTTTGAGTTCCTAACACACAGAACACAAAAAGTTGTAGTGAACAGGGCAAGATCCAGCATCAGCGAGGTCAAAAGCTCAGTGCCCCAAGGCACTGTCCTGGCACCTCTGCTGTTTCTCATCTTCATAGCAGACATAGATAAAAACACCTGGCACACTTTTATATCATCATTAGCAGATGGCACTAAAATAAGCATAAAAGTCACTACAGTAGAGGACACGGAAAAATTACAGGGACATAAGCAGGGTGTTACAGTGGGCAGTGGAGAACAACATGGCATTCAATGGTGATAAGTTTCAGCTGCTTAGGTATGGAAAGAATGAAGAACTCAAAAGGAACACTATATACAAAACTCAAGAGGGTCACCACATAGAACGAAAGGAACACGTAAAGGACTTGGGAATAATTATGTCTGCTGATCTTTCTTTTAAAGACCATAACAAGACAAAGATCACAACAGCCAGGAAGATGATGGGGTGGGTATTGACAACTTTCAAAACAAGGGAAATAATGCCGATGGTGACACTCTTCAAATCACTAGTGCTCCCTCACTTAGAATACTGCTCAGTGCTGACGGCCCCGTTCAGGGCAGGAGAAATATCAGTTGGAACAAATACAGAGATTGTTTATGGGCAGGAGAAATATCAGAGCTGGAACAAATACAGAGATTGTTTACGGCTCACATTGAGCCATTGAAACATCTAAATTTTTGGGAATGCCTTCAACTCTTGAATATGTACTCATTGGAGCAGAGGAGAGAGTATATGCCGCGGCAGCGGCAACGACAGTGGCACCCAAGCTCTGTTATTTTCTTCTCCAGCCAGAACCCACCAACGCTTCTATGATGGCCTAACTGCAGAACTGCTGCACTAACGCACCTAGACCCCAGAATGACTCAAGAATACCAACAGTAAGACCACCTACTCGAAAAATTATCGATCCAAGTGGAGAGTGCCAGCAAACCCAAAACACAGCCCGCTGCCAGACGAGCACCCACAACAAGCTCTGAGCAACTATAGCTTCTACATCCTATCTACAACATCCCCTGTACTACTATGAGACCTAATAACAGAAGAAGCAGCAATAAGAACAGCAAGAAATCACCAAGATCTCGACTATTTCATTTGCCTACCCAGCAGGACGCCGTGCATCACCACCCACCCCACCACCACCCCAGGCAACATGTCAACAAACACAATGGCTGACTCTCCCTCTCCCTCACCCTACTCAACCACCACCCATGACGACGGGACAGCAACAACACCAATCATGATTGAATCTCCCTCAAACAACACTGCCTTCAAAGGATTTGACCCATCTGAATTGATCTCAGGTATGACAAATGATCCTGTCACTCTTAAGTCATACATCACCACCTTAACTGAGGAAAACAGGAATCTTCGTACAACACTATCTAAGCATGAAACAAAGTTAGCCCACCTAGAAAGCAAGATCCTAAGCTTTGAGCAGAAGTTTACATCAGCTGGAATGGCTGATTTTGGAAAGACCCTCCAATCAGTCATAGCCAGCCATACAGACCAAATAACATCCCTAAACACGAAGGTTGAAGATGCTGTCAAGAACTGGAAAACCAACATGGATACCCAGCTGACCGACTATTTTTCTAACCAAGAAGATAAAAATGAGCAAGATAAGTTATCCAGCGCGGTAATAATTAGCAGTGCACTCTTTCCAAGTGGCATAAACCATACCAACTGCAAAGATGCTGCTCTTCAGACCATAAAAGATCACTTAAATTTAGTAGTACCAGCATCAGAAATAACAGAATCACGTTTACTTGGCACACAAGGTAGAAAAAAAGAGTGTTATGCTTAGATTTCACACGATAGACAGTAAAACAGATCTTATTAAAACATCAATTAATGCAAAAAAAGATCTCTATGTAAACGAATGCCTCACAAAAAAACGTCAGAACCTCCTATACAGAGTAAGAAAGCTTAAACGTGAGAATAATGACAAAATCCACCAGTGCTTCACCCGAGAAGGGAAAATCCTAGTTAAGAAAACAAATGTAGGCCGTGCTTATTATATCACGAATGAAAATGAACTGTCCACATTCCTTCGAGATGCTAATCTTACAGAGACTGAATAATATCAATGACCTAATCCTTAGTCTGCGTTAGTGCAACAGTTGTATTAGTAACTGCAACCTCACAATCTTACATTTCTCCCAAAACTGATTATATATTAATGTAATTAACTTCATTTTTGTTCTAATAATCTGCTACCTCACTATATTAAATTTCCCACTAAATATAATTGTACATCCTATTTTACTATATATTTATCTTTTAACGTCTCTGTAACCATTTACTTTTATTTTTTTATTTTTAATACAAATCTATCATTACCTTTTCCCAACCCTATCTATTTACAATATTAGTAATTACTTTCTACTTGAAATTTAATTACAACTTTTTCACTATTGTTTTTCTTTTTATATTTTTATAATCAAACAATTACCTCATTGTGTATGTGACTTAGTTTATTTTTTTCTTATAAGCTATTACCAAATAAGTGCAATTATTTACTCATACTTTTAAATACCTTTTTACCAAAAGCAAATTCCAGTCACTTTATTTACTTAATTGTACTCTTATATTCAAACAACTACCTCATTGTGTATATGACTTACTTTATATTTCCTTTATAAGCAACTACCTGATAAGTGCAATCATTTACTTATATTTTATAAATACTGTTTACCATTAGCCAACTTTAGTCAACTTTCAGTCACTTTATTTGCTTAATTGTATTCATATATTCTAACAACTACCTCATTGTATATGTGACTTACTTAATATTTCCTTTATAAGCAACTACCTGATAAGTGCAATCATTTACTTATATCTTATAAATACCTTTTACCATTAGCCAACTTCAGTCACTTTATTAACTTCAATTTAATCAAAACTACTTTTAATATTAGTCAAATCTGTTTTAACTTCTAGTTCAATAGCTCTTTGCATTCATTAACCTCTTATTGCCTTTCATATACTAAAGTTTCAACCAGTGCCACATTGAATCAAAAATTTATTTTTCCATACCAATTTAATACTAGTCATTGAAGTTGTTCTAACCATTCATTAGACAGTTAAATTAGTATATCATTAACATTATTCAAATATCCTATATCACTGTAAAAATTCCTGTAAACACTTGCACATAATTGTGTTAATCCATTAGCAAGTAAGACTTTAATCTAATACCATATCATTAAGTTTATCATAATCTATTGTTCCCAAGTCTAGTTATAGAATCACATTAATTCCTATGATTACAGGCATTGATCCTGATATCAACCTATTATTAAATGACTTACATGACTCCAACAGCAATTGTAACTATTACACAGCTGATCAAGCAAAGACATTACTCAGAGCATTGTAATCTTCAATTACAATGTTAGATCGTTGAGCAAACATTATGATGACCTCACAGCACTATTCCAATCCCTACAGTCCAATATGTCAATCATCACACTCACTGAGACCTGGCTAAAGCCTGATACTACAGGTATCTATGCCATCCCAGGTTACACAGCCATTCACAACTGTAGGACAGACCAGCGAGGGGGTGGAACAGCAATATATTATACAGATCAACTCGATTGTATCGAAAATTCTTGTACAAGGGATGAACATGGAGAATATATTATAGCTAAATTTAAATCAAAAGACCTGCAAAAACCCCTCACAGTGATAAACATCTACAGATTACCACAGTCAAACATCCGCCACTTTAGTGAAAAACTAGGAAACCTGATAATCGATTCACGCCTTAACAAAGATCATTTGCTGCTCACAGGAGATTTCAACATAAATCTCCTACATGACCAAGACCCGCAGGTAACTGAATTCACAAACACTATGAGCAACTGCTTATTACTACCAACAATATCAAAACCTACAAGAATCTCCGATAATAGTACCTCGTTACTAGACCACATCTGGACTAACACAATATCTCCTCAAAAATCAGGCATAATCACAGAAAACACCACAGACCACTACCCTACCTTTCTCATAACTAACCTAGGCATTCTGCCCCAAGAAATTGCAAAAGTTACCTTCAGACTACATAATGAGTCTGCTGTTAATAATTTTATATCAGCTATGACGAACATTGACTGGCTTAATGAATTGGAAACACATTCAGATATTAATGAATGCATCAAGAACTTTCTTAAAAAACACATAACCTCTATAACAGACATTGCCCGAAAAAAACTAAACAGATCACAGCTAAGAGACTTAACAATCCCTGGCTAACACCCAGCATCCTTAAATCCATAAATAAGAGGCACCAATATGAAAAACAATATAGAAGGGTCTAATAACCAGAGAACAATCCAAACGCTACTCATCAATCCTTACTAGCCTGATAAGAAGGTCCAAAAAATTGTATTATGAGAACAGACTCCAGACCGTAAAGGTGATATGAAAAGACCTGGAAAACCCTATCTACAATTCTAGGAAATAAAAGATATCCACGAACAATACCATCAAATTATCAAAAACAGACGAACCCCTACTCTCACCAATTGAGACAGCAAACAGACTTAATGTTTTCTTCTCCACCATAGGAAAGAATCTAGCGAGTAGGATCCCAAGCTCGAACACTCGTCCAACAGACTACCTCACCAACACCTACCCAGATACACTATTCCTAGCTCCTACCAACTCAATTGAAGTCTCACTCATAATCAACACCCTTAAAAACAAAGCAGGAGACATAAACAGCTTACCACCCTTTATGTACAAAAAGCTACACATGTACTGTCACCAATTATAGCAGCATTATTCAATAAATCCATTGAATCTTCAACCTTCCCATCAATTCTCAAAATAGCTAGGGTCACCCCGATCCACAAAGGAGGTGACCAAACTGACTTGAATAATTACAGACCAATCTCAAATTTACCACTGCTTTCTAAAATCTTCGAAAAATTAATTCATAAACAGATCTATTCCTACCTCGTCTCACACAATGTACTAAACCCCTGTCAATTTGGATTCAGGACCAACAAGAGCACAAACGATGCTATAACACACATGTTAGAGTTAATATACACCGCACTTGAGAAGAAAGAAGTTCCGCTGGGAATCTTCATAGACCTACGCAAAGCATTTGATACAGTCGACCATGATTTATTGCTCACAAAATTAGCGCACTATGGTATTAGGGGCACCCCTCAACTACCTAAAGTCGTACCTTAGCAACAGAAGTCAGTACGTGAACACAAATGGAGAGAACTCTTCCACACAACAAATTACAGTCGGTGTCCCTCAAGGTAGTGTCCTGGGGCCACTCCTATTCCTCATTTACATAAATGACCTACCGAATGCATCACAACTACTCAAACCCATTTTGTTTGCAGATGACACAACATATGTCTTCTCTCACCCAAATCCAGTCGTACTAGCCAACACAGTTAATGCCGAATTACAGAAAATATCAACATGGATGATGACAAATAAGCTTACTCTCAATACGGACAAGACCTACTACATTCAGTTTGGAAACAAAGCTACAAATGTTCCACTTAACATAACGCTAAATGGTTCACCCATCACAAGGCTCACAGAGGGAAAATTCCTAGGAATCCACCTTGACAGTAGTCTTAAATTCCAAACACACATACAACAAATTTCCAAGAAAATCTCAAGGACAGTAGGTATATTATCTAAGATACGCTATTATGTGCCTCAACCAGCTCTCATTGCACTATATCATTCTCTTATCTACCCTTATCTCACCTATGGAATCTGTGCATGGGGCTCAACAACATTAAATCACCTTAGACCACTCATAACCCAGCAAAAGGCTGCAGTCAGGATGATAACAAATTCCCACTCTAGACAGCATACTCCACCTATATTCAGAACCTTAAAACTACTCACCATAAAAAATATTCATACCTATTCATGTGCCTTCTACATACATAAAACTCTACATGCTAATATCAACCCTGCGCTCAGAATTCTCCTCAACAACTTTAATAGGTCCCACGAACATGACACAAGACACAGATCACTATTTGACATACCCGAGTCCATACTAACCAATGTAAAAATTCTATGCACATAAAGGGCCCCAAAATCTGGAATTCATTACCAGTAAATATCAAGTTAACCTTGTCGGAAAATCAATTCAAGACTCTTCTCAAAAATCACCTACTCACCCTATACTAAATACTCATACTGTAACAAACTTCCAAACCCAATATTATTTTACTTAAGAAGATCTCAATTTGATATGTTCATCCTCCTTAACACTTGTTGCAATTTCATATCATCATATTGTCATTTAAATCTTATAGTATCATCATTTTCTTAATTTGAAATAAAATATATACCTAGATGAAACTCTAAAAACTATTTCTAGTATTGTTATTATACTAGTATAGCATCAACATACTGTAATTTGAAATAAATTCTACAACTAGATTAAACTCAACCAATTTCTCTTGTATTGTCTTTTAATAGTATGTATAACCATTTAATAATTTAAATAATACAGAACTAGAATAAACTCAATCAATTTCTTTAGCATTAAGTACTTAGTGAATAAGTCTCTAGAATAAACTGCCCCTAATGCCATGGCATGCCAGTGGCTCTCCTTGCATTACAGTTTTATAATTGTAACACCAATAACAATGTACCCCTTGTAACATGCATTGAAATAAAAATATTATTATTATTATTATATTTATTATTATGTATGCTTTTGCAGTGAAGAAGCAGAGGGTTGTGGGAAGAGACAAGCTGAGTGGGAAAAAGAGCAAAGAGCACGTGATAAGTTGATGTCTGATGTCATTAGGGGACTGCAGCAGCAGGTAAGTATCCCACAAACTTAATTATTCACCTGTAGAAATTAATGGTTTTTTTTTTCTATTAATTAATAAGGTGCTCCTTCTTCTTATTTGCTTATTTATCATATATATTCATACTTGACTTGCGATATTTTCAACTTCTGGTGGGTTCCAGAACGTAACCCCATCGTAAGTCTAGGCTTTGTAACTTTGAGTTCATTACCTTTGTAATTTTGCTCCTTTCAAAAACTTTGGGCCAGTCCCTGGACCCTTATGTACCTCTGTAATTTTTTTGACTACCCCCCCGGGATGGGTATGGGGTGCATAATAAAGATATCAAACTAACTTTATAAATAGCAGCAAATTGTAAGTTTGTTTCTGATGGTAAGTAAAGACTGATGGTATACTAAACACCATGATCTTTTATATGGAGAAGTTGCAGTTGAGCAAATGTATTTTTGAAGATTAAGATGTTTTAAGCTTGTATAATTCTTACTTTGTCAGTTACATACATACTATGGAAAAACAGAGCAATCATGTCAAATTAATTTTTATTTCCTTTGCCGTAGTATTTTAATGAATGATTATTTTTTCATATTGAGGTGCAAGACAAATATTCAAAAATGTTCGTGAGCGACATTCTGGATGCCGAAAAAATGAAATTCAGTACTCGATTATTGAAACACGAAAAATGCAGCAGCTTGAGGAACAAGAGGCGAAAGAAGACGGAAACAGAACAGTGCTGCTGAGTCTCAGGTAAGCTATTAATATAATGTGCAATATTAGGGTGATAAGAGAGTGTGCAATTACAGTGTTGATGGAGATTATAAATTAATAATTTTATATACAATTGCTTCATAATCCAAGTACAGTGGACCCCCAGAAATCGAACGCCTCCCAACTCAACCTATTATGTAAGTTTATTATTGTAAGTGCTTTTGTAAGTGTATTTTGGGGTTCTGAAATGGACTAATCTAATTTACATTATTCCTTACGGGAATAAATTAATCGGTAACAGCACTTGAACAGCATTCTGGAACGAAGAATGTTCGATTTCGGGGGTCCACTGTACAGTTTTTTGGTGACAGGTACTGTCACCAATTATTGCAACACTCTTTAATAAATCCATTGAAACCTCTACCTTCCCAGCAATTCTTAAAATAGCAAGGGTCACCCCGATACACAAAGGAGGTGATCAAACAGACTTGAATAATTATAGACCAATATCTAATTTCTTACTAGTTCTTGTTCTTATTTCCTCTTATCTCCATGGGGAAGTGGAACAGAATTCTTCCTCCGTAAGCCATGCGTGTCGTAAGAGGCGCCTAAAATGCCTGGAGCAAGGGGCTAGTAACCCCTTCTCCTGAATAAATTACTAAATGTAAAAGGAGAAACTTTCGTTTTTCCTTTTGGGCCACCCTGCCTCGGTGGGAAACGGCCGACGTGTTGAAAGAAGAAGATCTAATTTATCACTGCTTTCTAAAATCTTCGAAAAATTAATTCATGGACAGATCTACAGTGGAACCCCGAGTAACGTAAAACTTCATTCCAGAAGCCTGCTCAAGTGCCATTACCAATGAATTTACTTCCTTAAGAAATAATGTCAAGTAGGTTAGTCTATTGACCCCAAAAATACACTTACAAAAGCACTTACAATAGTATTATATTACCACCTACTCACCCTAAACTAAATACACATTCTGTAAATTACTTTTTAAAAATGCTAAATGTTATTTTCCTTAAGATAATTTCAATTTTTAGTATTAACTACCATCCTACTAAACACTTGTTACAATGTAGTATCACCATATTAATTTGAACAATGAAATATCATATTGTAATCTGAACAATATTTAAACAAGTCAACTCATTCAATTTCTCCAATATTATGTACATAGTCTATAAGCCATTAGATTAAGCTGCCCCCTAATGCCATGGCATGTCAGTGGCTCTCCTTGCACTTCTGTGTAAACTTCTATGTAAAATTGCGAAGAAATAAAATTTGTATATGTATAACTCAAGACATTTTGGTTCATTTTGTGTTCCAGAGACCATATATCTTTAAATGTAACTAATCTTATTAATATGGATATTCATAACAAATAGAGATATGGGAGTGAGAAAGCCATGGAATAAGTTGTGAATGAAACCCTATACAGGTAGGCCACGCTTATACAACAGGTTAAGTTCAGACTACTGTTGTAAAGCAAAAATTGCTAAGTGAAACATATCCTTTTTTTCTTTCAGATGCATATAAAAGCCTGATAACATGTTTACACTATCATATACTGTATTAAGTGATCAATAGAGATAGGCCTAAAAAATGCATATACACATACCATCCAACTTACACCGAGCTTGGTTCCGCCAACCGGTCGTAATTCAAAATGGACGCAATGTCGAACCTAGAAAATACTGACATACTGGGTAGGGCATAATGTCAATAAATTTCTTGATTATACCCATCAGCAGCACGTTGTTTTAACATGTTAAACAAACTTTTGCTTTTCTTTGCATTTCAGCACCATTCACTTTTGTTTTTGCCGATAATCTTCTAACCAAACACTGAGCATTTTTTCCCATCTCGGCAATTGGGCCTTCACATTTCTTTGTGATAATTGTCGATTTCATAGGGCGAAGATTTCACTGCTTCTTTGATGCTCTCTTTATCTTTAAGTATTGTTAACACAGTGGAATGGGAGGAGCTGAAGATCACAGAAATGCTGTTGATGTTTTTTCCATCCTCATACTGTTTAATTGCTTTCATCTTTCTGGTTGAGAGTAAGAGCCTTTCTTGCCTTCTTGCCACAAGCTCCAATGCAAGATTCAGATTTCCTCTTAGGGCCATGGTGAAATTTACTGTCCAGGTACATATACTATACAGTACAGTGGACCCTCGGTTTTCGTGCATCTCCAAACTCGAACATTTATGTAAGTGTATTTTCGTAAGTGCTGTTGCAAAGTGTATTTTGGGGTCTGAAATAGACTAACCTACGTGACATTATTTCTTAAGGAAGTAAATTGTTCGGTAATGGCACTTGAGCAGCATTCTGGAACGAATTTTCGGCGAAAACCGAGGGACCACTGTACAGTACAGCAACATTAATACAGTATGATGCCTGATTAGGCAGAGTAACTCAAGTGATGCTGCCTGAGTGATGCGAGAGCTCTCCGGTCAACTGTCGTGTGGTGGTATGCATGGCCCGCCCAGACCTGCTGTCATATGTATGGTCTTAAGTACGAGTGGTCATATGTCAAGCAGGTCGTAAGTCGGATAGTAGGTGTACTGCACACACATTACTTACCTTAAAATATTTTCATCCTTAGCTTATAGTGAGTGGTGTATATATATTATATATATACAGTGGACCCCGAGTTGTAAAAACTTCCTCCTGAAGTCTGCTCAAGTGCCATCACCGAACGAATTTACCCCTTAAGGAAAAATTTCACGTAGGTTAGTCTATTTCAGACCCCCAAAAATACACTTCCACAAGAACTTACAAAATTATACTTACATAATTGCACGATTTCCGGGTATTCGTTAACCGAGGGTCCACTGTACAGTGGTCACACTACACTTGCATGCACATGCATATATATATACATACACACATCTAGGTTTTCTTTTTTCTTAATAGCTCTTGTTCTTATTATTTTCTCTATTGTCCATGGGGAAGTGGAAAGAATCTTTCCTCCGTAAGCAATGCGTGTCGTATGAGGCATAAAATGCCGGGAGCAATGGGCTAGTAACCCCTTCTCCTGTACAAATTTACTAAAAAGAGAAGAAGAAAAACTTTATAAAACTGGGGTGTTTGAATGTGCGTGGATGTAGTGCGGATGATAAGAAAGAGATGATTGCCGATGTTATGAATGAAAAGAAGTTGGATGTCCTGGCCCTAAGCGAAACAAAGCTGAAGGGGGTAGGCGAGTTTCAGTGGGGAGAAATAAATGGGATTAAGTCAGGAGTATCTAGAGAGTTAGAGTTAAGGAAGGGGTAGCAATAATGTTGAAGGATCAGTTATGGAAGGAAAAGGAATATGAATGTGTAAATTCAAGAATTATGTGGATTAAAATAAGGGTCGGATGTGAAAAGTGGGTCATAATAAGCGTGTATGCACCTGGAGAAGAGAGGAGTGTAGAGGAAAGAGAGAATTTTGGGAGATGTTAAGCGAATGTATAGGAACTTTTGAACCAAATGAGAGAGTAATTGTGGTAAGGGACCTAAATGCTAAAGTGGGAGAAACATGCAGAGAGGGTTAGTAGGTAAGTTTGGGGTGCCAGGTGTAAATGATAATGGGAGCCCTTTGATTGAACTTTGTATAGAGAGGGGTTTAGTTGTGGGTAATACATATTTTAAGAAAAGAGGATAAATAAGTATACAATATATGATGTAGGGCGTAATGACAGTAGTTTGTTGGACTATGTATTGGTAGATAAAAGACTGTTGAGTAGACTTCAGGATGTACATGTTTATAGAGGGGCCACAGATATCAGATCACTTTTTAGTTATAGCTACAGTGGGAGTAAAAGGTAGATGGGATACAAGGAAAATAGAATCAGTAAGTAAGAGAGGGTGAAGGTTTATAAACTAAAAGAGGAGGCAGTTAGGGTAAGATATAAACAACTATTGGAGGATAGATGGGCTAGTGAGAGTGTAGGCAATGGGGTCAAGATGTATGGGGTAGATTTAAAAATGTAGTGTTAGAGTGTTCAGCAGAAGTTTGTGGTTACAGGCGAGTGGGTGCGGGAGGGAAGAGGAGCAATTGGTGGAATGATGATGTAAAGAGAGTAGTAAGGGAGAAAAAGTTAGACATGAGAGGTTTTACAAAGAAGTGATGCAAGGAGGGAAGAGTATATGGAGAGAAAAAGAGAGGTTAAAAGAGTGGTGAAGCAATGTAAAAAGAGAAAATGAGAGAGTGGGTGAGATGTTATCAACAAATTTTGTTGAAAATAAGAAAAAGTTTTGGAATGAGATTAATAAGTTGAGGAAGCCTAGAGAACAAATGGATTTGACAGTTAAAAATAGGAGAGGAGAGTTATTAAATGGAGAGTTAATATCGGGAAGATGGAGAGAATATTTTGAGGAGTTGTTAAATGTTGATGAAGACAGGGAAGCTGTGATTTCGGTGTAGGGCAAGGAGGAATAACATCTTGTAGGAGTGTGGAAGAGCCAGTTGTGGGTGTAGGGAAGTTCGTGAGGCAGTGGGTAGAATGAAAGGGGTAAGGCAGCTGGGATTGATGGGATAAAGATATAAATGTTAAAAGCAGGTGGGGATATAGTTTTGGAGTGGTTAGTGCTATTATTTAATAAATGTATGGAAGAGGGTAAGGTACCTAGGGATTGGCAGAGCGTGTATTGTTCCTTTGTATAAAGGCAAAGGGGACAAAAGAGTGCAAAAATTATAGGGAATAAGTCTGTTGAGTGTACCTGGTAAAGTGTATGGTAGAGTTATTATTGAAAGAATTAGGAGTAAGACAGAAAGCAGGATAGCAGATGAACAAGGGGGCTTTAGGAAAGGTAGGGGTGTGAGACCAAGTGTTTACAGTGAAACATATAGGTGAACAGTATTTGGATAAGGGTAAAGATGTTTTTGTGGCATTTATGGATTTGGAAAAGGCGATGATAGGGTAGATAGGGGGCAATGTGGCAGATGTTGCAGGTGTATGGAATAGGAGGAAGGTTACTGAAAGCAGTGAAGAGTTTTATGAGGATAGTAAGGCTCGGGGTTAGAGTGTGTAGGAGGGAAGGGGACTATTTCCCAGTAAAAGTGGGCCTTAGACAAGGATGTGTGATGTCACCGTGGTTGTTCAATGTATTTATAGATGGGGTTGTAAGAGAAGTGAATGCGAGGGTCTTGGCAAGAGGTGTGGGACTAAAAAGATAAAGAAGCAAATACAAAGTGGGAGTTGTCACAGTTGCTTTTTGCTGATGACACTGTGCTTTGGGAGATTCTGAAGAGAAGGCAGAGGTTGGTGGATGAATTTGGTAGGGTGTGTAAAGAAGAAAATTGAAAGTGAATATAGGAAAGAGTAAGGTGATGAGGATAACAAAAAGAATAGGTGACGAAAGATTGGATATCAGATTGGAGGAGAGAGTATGCAGGAGGTGAATGTATTCAGATATTTGGGAGTGGACATGTCAGCAGATGGGTCTATGAAGGATGAGGTGAATCATAGAATTGATGAGGAAAAGGGTGAGTGGAGCACTCGGAGTCTGTGGAGACAAAGAACTTTGTCC
>WNWK01008817.1:0-25000 GCA_009830355.1 Cherax destructor | reverse complement strand
TATACTGTATATGGGGAAGTGTTATTATTAATAAAAATTGAATAAAAAAATAATGTTGTATTGAATAAATGGCTTCTTTTGGTTGCCAAGGGCTTGGGATGATTACATATCCCCCTTATTAATTCCTTTAGTATATGTACTCCTTTTGTTTGTTTACTGTAAGAGGTAATCAAACAGATGTTCAGAATTTTTTTATTAGTGTTTCAGATATATTTATTATATATACTTTGTATTCTGGATTACAGGATTATATTTAAAACAAATTATTTACAGTAAATATAAAAATGCTGACCACCTTAAGTTATATTCAAATATAAAATATGTATACCATTGTAGATTGTTTAACCTTGACTCGGCATCTTATTAGTGGAGGCAATACTTAAGCTAAATAATACTTTGTTCATTATATTTATATGCTTTTTTATAGCTTACATGTGAATAAACTATAACAAAAGCATGATAATAAATGCAACCTTTGGTTTTTGCATATGTACCTGCTTAAAATTATATTGCATACTGATATTACAGTATTGTATATGGATAACTGTGGGACCAATTTTAGCATCACTATATCTTGTATTGTATTATATGACCTCCAGCAAAGCTGGGAAACAAGCTTTGCTGGATTTTAGTTTTAGAGGCCGAGAATGCAGTGGCTGCTCTTTAATAGTGGAGTAGGGATGTTGCAGTTTGGTAGAACTGCATTAGGACATGATGCCTGTGCTCATCTGCTATGTTAATTTTATTTCCTTCAAGCAAATACATCATCAATAAGGTTAAAGAATTGGTGGTTCACATTTTCCTGTGGAAGCCCTTAATTTAGAAAATAATGGGACTGCTCTCTATCAGTATTATATTTATCTTTGGTTACAATTACTTTGTAGCACCTGATAGTGCAACATCTGTTTAAAAGTACTTACGTTCCAAGGGTCCTTATATTTTACATTTTTTATATCCTAATGCCTCTGTCTTCTCTTGGTTTCCGCTATATAATGCTTGGAGTGTTGTCTGAGTTGTGATGTCGGCACACTTGAATGAATAACACTTAATGTGTTTTCTTCTTTGGGTCACCCTGCCTTGGTGGGGAGACAGCTGTTGAGTTAAAAAAAAAATGCTCTCCTAAAGATAGCTTCTGACACAGCTCGAATCTTACATTTATTTCCTCTTATACTATAGTGCCTAAGTGTAAGTAGAAAATATTGTATTTATGTCAAACTGACTTGTAAAATTCAGCAAAGATTTCTTAGTTGATGTTGAATATCCAACACTTAATGGTGAATAGATTATTCATTTTCATCTGAAACATTTGGGAAAATATCTGGGAGGTATTGAAAAAGATTTTTTTTTTATTTGTTTTGACAAAGTGTACTGTGATTTTGACCTAAAATCATTTTATGCCTTAAATATTTTTTTACATATTTGTAGCTGTGCAGCAAATTTATTTGATACAAACAATTTATTAATCAATAAAATAAATACTCAAAGAAAAAGTTATTTTTTATACCCTTTTATTTACTTTTTGTTCTTCTTATTTCAGCCACAATTAATGAGGCAAGAGAGTCATTGAACTTTACTGAAAATAAAGGTAAATTCTAGATCTTTTTAAGTTGATTAACATGAAGGAAATCCAAGCTTTCACATTACTTGGTTACTAATAATGGTGTGTTAAAAAAGCCTCTGATGTTTGATTGAATCAAATAATTACAGTACAATAGCTCTGGCTAGAAGAAATAACAACATTGTATACTATTATGTTTTTCCTTTTTTTTCCTTTAACACGTTGGCCGTTTCCCAACAAAGCGGGGTGGCCCAAAAGGAAAAACGAAAGTTTCTCCTTTTACATTTAGTAATATATACAGAAGAAGGGGTTACTAGCCCCTTGCTCCCGGCATTTTAATCACCTCTTACGACACTCATGGATGTTTTTACTTATCTATTATTATTCAATATTTTTCCTGTATACATTACCTCCTTTGCAGGGGACCCAGGACATTTGCCTTTCTTGCCATTCCTTAAATCTGATTCCTGTCCCTACAGCCGCATTCATATTCCTTTGCTTTAGCATTTACATCCGTCAGCCCTTGAAGTTCTCCTACGTCTTTTAATCTTAATTGGTTGTAAGGAGTCCTTCCCCAGCTGTGGAAAACTGCTGTCATTCTGCCTTTTTTAAACCAGGTACTTCAGGCCATGATGCCTCACACTATCGCCCATTGCTCTTACCAGTGCAGTTTGAGTTGATGAAACGTCTAGTAAATAGACGTTTGTTGTGGTATTAGAGACACATAATAGTCTCTCCACTAGTCAGTTTGGCTTTCATAAGGGCCGCCAACTATTGACCCCTTACTCTGCTTTGATACCTATGTTCATAATACCTTTGCTAGTAACCACTCATTTATCAGTCTTTTTGATCTTGAAAAGGAATGTGACACTACTTGGAGATATTACATCTTAGCCCAAGCTCATTTCCTAGGCCTCCGAGGCAATCTGCCACTTTTCCTTAAAAATTTCTTATCTGAGAGACATTTCCATGTTCAGGTTAATAATATGCTTTCCCGGATTCTGACCAAGGTGAAGGTGTCTTACAGGGATATGTACTTAGCACCACTCTTTTTCTATTAGCTATAAATGATCTGTCCTCTGTTCTCCCATCTAATATTTGGTCATTACTTAATGTTAATGACTTTGCTATAGATTGTGAAGGCGCTGACTGCCGCCTAATAGCAACCTCACTCCAGAATGCTGTCAACCGTGTTTCCCATTGGGCCACTACTCATGGGTTTCAATTTTCTGGTGTTAAATACACCAAATTACTCTCACCAGACGTTCTATTGTCTCTGATATCCATTTACCTGTATGGCTCCTGTTTCCCCTGAATGTGATATGGTCAGATTTTCAGCCTTCTGTTTGATTGCCGGTTGTCCTGGAAACCTCGCATTACCTCCCTCAAAGCAACTTGCCATGTCAGCTGAACCTCCTTAAAACCCTCGCTCATCTTTTGTGGGGGTGGATCATTGAACTCTTCTTTGACTGCATTCAGAAGCTCTTGATCTAAGGAATTGGACCAATTCTCTCTCAGATCTAACCTGATTGCTTTACCTTTTCCCAGGTGCTGTTTGGCCCTTATAGGTTTAGTACTACCCCCTCTTTAGTTTAATAATAGCAGGTTTATGTCACAACAGCTTGTGAAATCTGATTCTAAGCTTGCTGGCAGACATTCACATCACAGGAAATGCATAAACACTAAAAATTACTCATTTTAAAAGTGATTACTGGCACTTTTGAAAATTATTGCTAGATCTTTTGAAAATGATTACTGGTGCCTATCACCTGAAATGTGCTTAGTGTTTTGTTTTTTCCTGTCACTTCTTCCTCACTTTGGGAAGTCTGTATGACCCAAGGTTTCACTGCTTGTTGACTTACTCACTGTGCCTTGATCATTTGCAGTCACACTAGATGCCACTGCTGGGTGCATCAACAGCTGGTGGAGTAGGATAATCTGCTGTTTTCTTGATCTTATGATATAAAAACAGCAATGAATGACCTATACAAGTTTAACATTCTGTAAGAATATAGTATATAATTATTATCCAAGGATGACTGCTGTAGTTGGCTAAGTAGCTCTTCAAAGGAAGTGCTTTGATGTCAGTGAGGGGTTCTTGATCCAGGGAATCGAACCTATCCTTCCTTTCCTTGATTGAGCCTGATAACTTCTCATTCCTCAATGAACTGCATAACCCCTATGGACACACACAACTGGAGAGTTGTGTGTGTCCTGTCTTCAATTAACAGAGAATTGCCTCAGTAATGATTCCTACTGAAGGAGGTGTAGTTTTAAAAATAGGTTAGATAAATACATGGGTGGGTGTGAGTTGGACCTGACTAGCTTGTGCTACTAGGTCAGATGCCGTGCTCCTTCCTTAAGTGAATGTGACCTGACCTGACTAGGTTAAGGCATTGGCTTAAGCCGGTAGGATAATTGGACTTGCCTCGCATGGGCCAGTAGGCCTGCTGCAGTGTTCCTTCTTTCTTATGTTCTTATACTTTTGCTAGTTTCAGATCAAGAATGTTGCACAGTTCATATACCCTACCCTGCAGCGCTGTATAACCCTGGTGGGTTTAGCGCTTGGTTTTGATTATAATAATAATTATTATCAGTCATCCTGCTGAACCTGTCATGCACCTGATGGATTAGCAATCCAGGTTCCTCCACTAATCTCACGCTTAAGTGTTTTTTAAGTTGGTGAACGAGGTGTGAGATGTAGTGCGAGAGGGGCTTGTGTTACTCGGCAGCGCTGTATGACCCTTTTGGGTTTAGCACTTAGTTATAATTATAATAACATAATTGTATTACTCGGGCTTATATATTCTCTAAAGGGGGTCTTGTTGCAAGAAAGTGGACATTCCTTCCTTAAACGGAACCTGATTGCCTCTCATTCCCCCATTCCTGGTGGGTTTAGCGCTCAGTTTGATTATAATAACTAGTGCTTCCCCTGATTATAACAATAATATTTGTGTATTTCTGGGGAGCCCAGACGCAGGTTGCAGCAAGACAGTCTTATAATTGCCTTCCCACATACGGCGAGGTAACACGCGGCTCCTGCAACTTATTGTTTATATGCCTTTATTTATTTTTCATTTTGCACTTCCTGTATCAATTTTCTTTATTTGATCTCCCACATTTCAGTAGAATGTAATTAGCTCCTTCTTCGTGTAACAAGCCTGATAAAATAGCATAAAATTGGAAATCAAGACACATAATATATGAACTTGTGCCTCTAAAACATTCTTGAATAATTTCTGTGAATCTTAAAATTAATGGAAGGAAATAACACATGATAAAAAATGATGAAAGAAATATGATAAATGTCTCATAGTGATGATTGTCTGTTATATCACTCTAGTTGATCTTCAAGGAAGGTGCCTTGATGACACTGAGGGCTCTTGATCCAAGGTATTTGAACTGCCCTTTCCTTGGATCAAACCTGATCACCTCTCATTCCAAGGGGCTGTGTTACCCTACTGGTTTAGAGCTTCCCAATAATAATAAATAAAAAGTGCACACAGGTTAAGTTCACAAAGGGGGTCACTTTCACTTCACAAGGGGTCATTTTCACCTCACAAGGGTCACCTTTACTTCACAAGGGGTAACCTTCACTTCACAAGGGGTCATCTTCACTTCACAAGGGTCACCTTTACTTCACAAGGGGTAACCTTCACATCACAAATGGGTCACCTTCACTTCACAAAGGGGGCACTTTCACTTCATAAGGAGTCACCTTTACCACAAGGGGGTAACCTTCACTTCACAAGGGGTCATCTTCACTTCACAAGGGTCACCTTCACTTCAAAGGGGTCACTTTCACTTCATAAGGAGTCACATTCACTTCACAAAGGGGTCACCCTCACCACCCAAAATGACTCGCCTTCACCAGGCTTGCAACAAGACCAACAAATTAAGACAGATGACCCACACTGCATCAATACAGCAGCTGGTCTGGGACCAACAATCTCACCATTACTGATTTGACGGAGAATTACTCGGTCGGCGGGGTTTGAAAATTATTTCACTCTTTGATCCTCTTATGAATGTCGGTCTAGCTCGCCTGACTTAAGCCAAAAAATGGATTATAAGGTGGTTACTGTATCTGAAGAATCTGGAGCAAATTTATTTTGTTTAGGGATCGGTCTAAACTCCCCTTTATTTGATTTTGTAAAACAAGCACCTACCCATACCCCGGGAAAAAATAAGCATTCTTGGCAAATTGTTTATTTGGGAATTATTAGTCATTTTATTACTTTTTGAGAGGAAGGATGTAGGGGTTAAAATTCGCGCCTGACCATCAGCAGCCAGAATTCAGGTGTGAGTGTGTGTTTTACTAAGATAGTCATGGAGGTAATCATTTCCTTACCTCCTCCACGGTAATACATGTGACTAGTAAGTTTATTTAGGTACAGGCACACATAGGTACAATTATGATATTGTTTAACATATGTGTAAATTACCTAGGACAACCCCCACCCCCACCCACCCAAAAAAAAGTCAATGACTTATTTCCATTAGGGTCCTTGTAATATCTTTTACTTAGAGTTAGCAGTATGTTACAGTAGGAATCAGTCATGATTATAACCTTAAGGTTAAAAACTGCAAGTATCCTGAAGACGACGACCTCACCTATACATCACACGTGGACGTGAATTCGAACCATTTTACTAAAATGTGAATCCTGTTTACAAAAAGCTTTGTTATTCAAATAGTAACTAGTTTAATATCTTTATTATACCCATACCCTATCCTGTGGGTGGTAGTCAAAGATTAGAGGCATATAATGGGCCAGAGACTGTAAATCAGGAAACAGTTGATTTACGATTAATTGACATGACTCAACTTTATAGAAAGCTCCCGGTTATGCAGAGTATTTTAGGAACTTTTAAATTAACTTATAATACCGAACAATTTTTAGCTCCGTTAGTTACCTAGAGTGTTATTTCAGTCTTTGATATTGTGTATAATATATAAACTGGGGTTTTGGTCAGGTTAGGTTATGTTACGTTTAGTGGCATTAGTTCCTGAAATTTAAAACAAAGTGGCCTTTTTTCAACTATTCTCTATAGAAAATATACGTCACTTTAAATTATAAACTTAGGCTAGACTAACACCAGCTCCTAAACTAAATACGGTATTTATTGAATCCAGAAGAATTCAAAACAAATCCAAAATGGATTCACGTAATCCAGACGAATCCTAAAGGATTCAGAATGAATTCGATATGAATTCAGAATCATCCTGAAGAATCTTAGAAAACAAAAACGAATCCAACATGAATTCAAGGAATCCAAACAAATTGTGAGCGAATTTTGCACGAATTCAGAATAACCTGAATAATTCAGAACCAACCAATATGAAATCAGAACAACCCTGAAGAATGCAACATGGATCCTCCCAAAAAGTAAAGCACAAACCAAAAAAAAAAAAAATCAAGGGAATTTTCCAAAAAAGAAGGGGTGCCTTTTTTTTTTTTTTTTTGGGGGATCTGAAAATCTTAAAAAACCCCCCCTTTTAACCAAAAAGGCCTTTTTCCCGGGGGTATGACCCCCTGAACACAGCTCCCCTCCCCCCTAAAAGTAGGTCATGGGGCCCGATAAATAAGCGGAAAAGTAAAGGGAAAATTTGCCTTTTTTGGCGGGGATTTGGGGAAAATTCCCAAAAGACACTATAGGACGGACTTAACCCCCTATCACAAACGCAATGGGTTTTAAAAGAAACATGCACAATTCCACAAACTTTTTGGTTTCAAAAAAAACAAGACAACCATAATTTTAAAAACGCAGCGTTAACACAAGATAACTATACTTCACAATGGGCAGCGTTAACACAAAAAAAAAAAGAAAAACCTTCTACAATATCAAAATTGACAAAAAAGTACAAAACAATTTCACAATACGTAGCGTTGGCACACAAAACTAGACAACCACAACTCTACAATACCCCTTTTTGCACAAAAATTTACATAGTCAGTCCATCTATCATCATTCTATCATGCAGGAGGAGCCACATGTCTATGGTGCATCCAACAAAAAGCAGACTCTTGGATGTCACTTACCGCCCCGCCTCCGGCTGGGTTATAAGTATTTTTTTGGAGGTTAAAAAACCACCACCAGATGTAGACCAAACAAAATGTAAACTTTGCCAGATGGATTATTGTCACACCCCCCATCATTATGTACTGGAGGTGGTAAAATTAATGAATTCAGAGACAACTCACTCAAAATGTTCGAAATGATAAAGTATTTTATCCACAGTGGTGTATTACACCATTCTGGAAAAATCCCCCGATTTTTCCCCCCGTAAAAAAAACATTGCCACGTGTGTGTGTGTGTGTGTGTGTGTGAAAGACCCATTTAAAATTTTCCCCCAAGGGGGTCATTAGGTACGCCCCTTCTTCTTCCTATAGGTACGCCCCGGGGGGATGGTGGCTAGCGCTCTTGTTTCACGCACGGGGGGGGTTCCCCAATTTTTGGGGGGCCCGGGCTTTCGAAGTGTTTCGTTACACACACACATAAAATACCCCCGGCCTAGTGTCTAATCGACATGTGCCTGGGAAAAAAAATAACAGTTGGGGGTGAAAATTTTTCCCACTTTTATTTGGGGTTATTTTTTTAAAAGGATAAGACGTGTAGATGATTCATTCCTTTGTAACTTGTGAGTTCATTACCTTTGTAACTTGTTTAGTTATAAAAAATTTGGGGGCCAGTCCCTAACCCCTTATGTACCTCTGTAACCCCTTTACTACCCCCCCGGATGGGTATGGGGTATAATAAAGATATTAAACTAAATAACTAGCAAAAAAGGAAGACAACCATAATTCTTCAATATACAACGTTGGCAAAAAAGGGGAAAAAGCCACAATTCCCCTATAAAAGAAGTTTTAATTTTAGGAATCTGAATTATCACACAAGTTTTTAAAAGAATCCATTGCAGAAGATTTTTATAGTACGACAACATCGATGACCCCAAGGTTGTCAGGTCAGCCTCAAAGTGCTTCAAAAATTTCTTCGGATTTTTAG
Organism: Cherax destructor; assembly: GCA_009830355.1. Taxonomy (NCBI): domain Eukaryota; kingdom Metazoa; phylum Arthropoda; class Malacostraca; order Decapoda; family Parastacidae; genus Cherax; species Cherax destructor. The sequence continues at coordinate 16,435 of WNWK01008817.1, read as the reverse complement.
CCACCCAGGATAACCCAAAGAGGTCAGTGCGTCATCGAGGACTGTCTGTCTTATTTCCATTGGGGTCCTTAATCTTCCCCCCCAAGGATGCACCCCACCAGTCGACTAACACCCGGGTACCTGTTTGCTGCTAGGTGAACATGACAACAGGTGTGGGAAACGCGTCGAAATGTTTCCACCGGGGGAAGGGGAACCCGGGCCCTCCGTGTGTGAAGCGGGGCTCTAGCCACCAGACCACCGGTCCAGTAAAACCAAGGTGTTTTTTCATGCCCCAATCAGCTTCAGGATGGGTTAGATATCGTCCAATCAGCTTCAAGGCGTTTACATATCATCCAATCAGCTTAAAAGGGGTTTTAAAACATCTCCAAACAGCTTCATAGCGTTTGGGGACAAGCGTATAATAAACACTTTAACCTTATTTTTTTTTCCAACTACATAAATATAGGTAGTACTACTACAGTAGTAACGGTAAGTATTTAATAATAATAATAATAAAAACGATAAAAAAGTCTACACAATCTTCAAAAAGCATGAAAAAATTGATATGTTTGTTAATTCTTATTGTTGACCGAGACGCGGGTCATTCTGACTTTTATATTTGTCACAGCCTTTCAAGCATACAAAAAGTGGGGAAGTATTTCTTCAGTCTCAGGGAGGTGGGGAAATTGGAATGACCTCGGCAAGGTGCAAACAGGCTCTATAAAAGGTTTTAAGAGGAGGTAAGAGGGGGCCCAACGAGGTTGGGGGGGAGTGATTATGAAGAAGCGGAAAGTTAAAAAGGGGGGGCCCGTGAAGATTAAACCCAAAACAGTCTTAAAGAAAAAAAGGGGTACTCACCCTTGAGGGGCATAGGTGTCCAGCTCACTCAGCTCACACATTGAGGTCTATGGTTCGATCTCCGGGTAGAAACAGGGCGTTTTCCTTTTAAAACACCTCCCCCCCATGTTCACCTAGCAGTAGATAGGTACCTGAGTGTTAGTCAACTGGTATGGGTCGCATCCTGGGAAGAAAATTGATCTAATTTGCTTTGCCCGAAATATTCTGAATAACAAGAGGCTTTCTATATGAATATTCCGATGTCACCTAGGTCTGTATACTTTGTGCGTGTATTTTTTTAAATAAAGATTATTATTATTATTATTATTTTATTATTATTTTATTATTATTATTATTTTATAGCTTGGGGGCCCCGTATAACGCCAGAGGTTCCTGCTGAATAACCTCTACAGCCAATGCTCGTCTGGGGGAAAAATAAAGTAGTCTTCAGGACTCTCCCCCTGGGCATTTCGGGTCCTTCTACAACATTTGTTAGGCCCCCCCTTGGGATATGCAGCACCAGTATGGAACCCCCCCCTGAAAAAGCATTTTAAAGCTTGCTCCTGAAAATTTAAACACACTGAATGCGAAAAAGATTTAGGAGTTCTGGTTAGTAGTAATCTAAAGCCAAGACAACAGTACATAAGTGTTCGCAATAAAAAATTGAATTCTTGGCTTCATTTTTTAAAATATAAATAAAGGAAGTCCTAAAGTTATACTTCAACTTTATATAGAATTTGCCTGGTGGAAAAACCTTTTCTTCACACGGCGAGGGTCCGGGTTCGATTCCCGGCGAAAAGGGAAAAAATTTTGGGGTGTTTTTTCACCGGTTTCCCCTGTTCCCCCCCAGTAAAATGGGTCCTGGGAGGTAGTCGACTGGTTTTTGGGGCGCATCCTGGGACAAAACGCCTAATTTGCCCGAAATGCTCTGGGTAACAAGCGGTTTTTATATAGTAGTTGTCATTGATGTCAGCTAGGACTGTATACCTTTTCCATGTACTTGAGAAATAAAGATATTATTATTATTATTATGGCAGTGTATGTACGTAGGCCCCTCCATTTAATAAATTCATTTACACAAATATACGCGCATGTGCATTTTGGTAAGGGGTAAATTTAAATGTATAAAATTATAGTTGTAGGATTTGGGGTTTTTTGCTTTTTAGTTTAGATAATAATAATAATAATAATAATAATAATAATAATAATAATAATAATAATAATAATAATAATAAAAAAAATTTTAGTGAGCACGCACTTCACTTTTTGGGAAAATTTTAAAAAAAATATGCAATAATCGCGAACAAGGGGTTCAAGATGAAAAAAAACCACAGGGAGGAGTTGAATGATATTTGGGGGTTTTCGGGTTAAATCAGCACATCAGGAGTTTAAAAATGTTGCAGAAATAAGGGGAACCCCAAGCAAATTCGTTGGGGGGAAAAACGTTTTCCTGATTTGACTTCCTACTCATTTCGTACATTGCAAACCCCCAAAAGTGTTGATTGAAACACAAAACCCAGAGCTATCACTGAACCCCCCCCTTTGTTTTTATCTTAAAAAAATATATTTTTTAAAAACACTGTAGACGGTACACCGCCAGTTATCAACTATTTAAACTTTAGCACGAATAGATATTCACACATAAATAACTGCAAATAGATAATCACAAATAAAAAACCCACAAATAATCACAAATTAATAGCTACAAATAGACAATCAGAATAATCAAAGAAAAAGGGGTACAAAAAAAGGAAGCCTAAATAAGTAACTGCAAATTAAGGTAATCTATAGTTTTGTGGAAAAAAAGCTCGGTCAAAAAAGAAAAACCTGGGTTCGATTTTTACAGTGGAGGCGTAGGGGAAAAAACCCGAATATACCTCCTGCCTCTTTTAACAAATCTTAAATAATTATAATTGGGTGGGGGTTAGCCGGGGAAAAGGGGGGGGTCCCATGTGTACCCGCGTCAGTGCTGCAAGACTTGGAGAATGCTAATTATTATTATAATAAAAAAAAGCGCTGAACCTACAAGAGTCATACAGCGCAGAGGGGAAGGCTAAGACATGTAGCAAGACTTAGCATGACACTAGCGTGGCCGTCACGGCCATGCTGGGGAATTCCTGAAAAAAATTTTCATTTGTGGACACAGTGGTGCCTATTCTAACCTTCCTATGGTGTATAAAACCCCCAGTTGGATGAATCTTATTGTAGCCAGCTGGCCCGGTGGCTAGGGGTCGGTCTGGAGTTTTATTACTCTCTGATCGCGGGTTCTCCCCCCACCCATTGACAAGGCACAATAACACACGAAGGTGGGGAGACAGTATATACAGAAGAGGGGGACAGGCAGGGGGAAAAAGAGAGGAAGAAGGAAGGGGAAAAGTAGTGGTAGAGGTAATGCTGGTAGTGGAAACAGTAGTAGTAATAGTAGGGGAGTAGTAAGTAGTGGGTGGAGTGGTAGTGACAAAAGACAAAAAGGGAAAGTGAAGTTAAAAGTGTCTTTGAAATTATCACTTGTTGGCTTATGTCACTGTCTACCTAGTTGCAGTTGTCACTGTTACCTAGTTAACAGTTGTCACTGTCTACCTAGTTACAGTTGTCACTGTCTACCTAGTTACAGTTGTCACTGTCTACCTAGTTACAGTTGTCACTGTCTACCTAGTTACAGTTGTCCCCTCTACCTAGTTACAGTTGTCCTTCTCCAGTTACAGTTGTCACTGTCTACCTAGTTACAGTTTTTACTGTCTACCAGTTACAGTTGTCCCCTTACCCCGTTACAGTAAGTAATCACTAACGGTAAAATTTCAAAAGTAATCACACCGGGGGTTACAGGAATCACTAGCGGGGATTACAATAAGTAATCACTAGCGGGTAGTTACAATAAGTAATCACTAGCGGGTAGTTACAATAAGTAATCACTAGCGGGTAGTTAAATAAGTAATCACTACCGGGTAGTTACAGTAAGTAATCATTTGGGGGGTAGTTACAATAAGTAAAACTAGCGGGTATTTTTCAAAAGTAATCACTAGCGGGTAGTTACAAAAGTAATCACTAGCGGGTAGTTACAATAAGTAATCACTAGCGGGTAGTTACAATAAGTAATCACTAGCGGGTAGTTACGGAAAAAAAAATCACTAGCGGGTAGTTACAGGAATCACTAGCGGGGAGTTACAATAAGTAATCATTTTGCGGGTAGTTACAGTAAGTAATCACTAGGGGGTTTTTCGGGAAGTAATCACTAGGGGTTTTTTAAAAATAATCATTTTGGGGTTTTACAACAAGTAATCACTAGCGGGTATTTACAACAAGTAATCACTAGCGGGTATTTACAGTAAGTAATCACTAGCGGGTATTTACAACAAGTAATCACTAGCGGGTATTTACAGTAAGTAATCACTAGCGGGTATTTACAATAAGTAATCACTAGCGGGTAGTTTGTAATCACTAGGGGGTTTTTAAAACAAGTAATCACTGGGGGTTTTACAACAAGAATCACTGGGGTTTTTTACAGTAAGAATCACAAAATTTTTTTACAACAAGTAATCACTAGCGGGTATTTACAACAAGTAATCACTAGCGGGTATTTACAGTAAGTAATCACTAGCGGGTAGTTACAATAAGTAATCACTAGCGGGTATTTACAACAAGTAATCACTAGCGGGTATTTACAACAAGTAATCACTAGCGGGTATTTACAACAAGTAATCACTAGCGGGTATTTACAGCAAGTAATCACTAGCGGGTATTTACAACAAGTAATCACTAGCGGGTATTTAAAAATAATCACTAGCGGGTATTTACAGGAATCACTAGCGGGTATTTACAACAAGTAATCACTAGGGGTATTTACAGTAAATAATCACTGGCTGGTTACAATAAGTAATCACTAGCGGGTATTTACAACAAGTAATCACTGGGGGGTTTTTAAAAACAAGTAATCACTAGGGGGTTTTTTACAACAAGTAATCACTAGCGGGTATTTACAACAAGAATCACTAGCGGGTATTTACAGTAAGTAATCACTAGCGGGTATTTACAACAAGCTCACTAGCGGGTATTTACAACAAGTAATCACTAGCGGGTTTTAAAGGGGAAAGTAATCACTAGCGGGTATTTACAGTAAGTAATCACTAGCGGGTATTTACAACAAGTAATCACTGGGGGGTATTTAAGTAAGTAATCAAAAAGCGGTTATTTACAGTAAGTAATCACTAGCGGGTATTTACAACAAGGAATCACTAGCGGGTATTTACAGTAAGTAATCACTAGCGGGTATTTACAACAAGTAATCACTAGCGGGTATTTACAATAAGTAATCACTAGCGGGTATTTACAGTAAGTAATCACTAGCGGGTATTTACAATAAGTAATCACAACGGGTATTTACAGTAAGTAATCACTAGCTGGTAGTTACAACAAGTAATCACTAGCGGGTATTTACAGTAAGTAATCACTAGCGGGTATTTACAACAAGTAATCACTAGCGGGTAGTTACAACAAGTAATCAGGGGGGGTTTTACAGTAAGTAATCACTAGCGGGTATTTACAAAAAAGTAATCACTAGCGGGTATTTACAGAAAATCACTAGGGGTATTTACAGTAAGTAATCACTGGGGGTTTTACAGTAAGTAATCACTAGCGGGTATTTACAATAAGTAATCACTAGCGGGTATTTAAAAAAAGTAATCACTAGCTGGTAGTTACAAAAAAGAAAATCAAAAAGCGGGTAGTTACAATAAGTAAATCACTAGCGGGTAGTTACAACAAGTAATCACTAGCGGGTAGTTACAATAAGTAATTACTAACAGGTAAATGCAATATGTAACATTACATCAGTAATATGTAGGTACAAGAAGTAATCAGTAATAGGTTAAAAAAAAAGGAAAAAAATGAACTAAGGACTTTTTTTGGGGGAACGTTTTTTTCTGCGGGAGCTTTTTCAAGCTTGAAAAAGCTCCGGAAAACAAAAAGTTCCACAATAAATGAAAATTTGTTCATTTTTGTCCTTTTTATTAAAATTTTTAATTCTACCAATATTATTACAATCAATAATAGGTAGGTACAAGAAGTAATCACAAAAAGGTAGATACGGGGGTAATCACTAAAAATTTGGTACGGAAAATAATCACAAAAAAAGGGAAAGGGACAGGAAGTAATCACTAATGGGGAAAGGGACAGGAAGTAATCAATAATAGGTAGATACAGGAAGTAATAAAAAAAAAGGTAGGTACAGGAAGTAATCACTAATAGGAAGGTACGGAAAAAAATCACTAATGGGGAAAGGGACAGGAAGTAATCAAAATTGGGGAAAGGGATAGGAAGTAATCACTAATAGGAAGGTACAGGAAGTAATCAGTAATAGGTAGATACAGGAAGTAATCACAAAAGGGAAAGGGACGGGGGTAATCAGTAATAGGTAGAAAAGGAAGTAATCACTAATGGGGAAAGGAAGGGGGTAATTTTTAATAGGAAGGTACAGGAAGTAATCACTAATAGGAAGGTACAGGAAGTAATAAAAAAAAAGGAAGGTACAGGAAGAATCACTAATGGAAAAAGGGACAGGAAGTAATCACTAATAGGAAGGTACAGGAAGTAATCACTAATAGGAAGGTACAGGAAGTAATCACTAATAGGAAGGTACAGGAAGTAATCACTAATAGGAAGGTTTTCGGAAAAATTTACTAATGGAAGGGTCGGGGAAATAATCACTAATGGGGAAAGGGACAGGAAGTAATCACAAAAAAGGTACAGGAAGTAATCACTAATGGGGAAGGGGGACAGGAAGTAATCACTAATAGGAATTTCGGAAAATAATCACTAATAGGAAGGTACGGGGGTAATCACAATAGGAAGGTACAGGAAGTAATCACTAATAGGAAGGTACAGGAAGTAATCACTAATGGGGAAAGGAAAAAGGAAGTAATCACTAATAGGAAGGTACAGGAAGTAATCCAAAAGGAAGGTGGGAAATAATCACTAATAGGAAGGTACAGGAAGTAATCAGTAATAGGTAGATACAGGAAGTAATCACTAATAGGTAGGTACAGGAAGTAATCACTAATGGGGAAAGGAAAAGGGGGAAATAATCACTAATGGGGAAAGGGACAGGAAGAATCCCCTAAAAAGGAAGGTACGGGGGAAAACACTAATAGGAAGGTACGGGGGTAATCACTAATAGGAAGGTACAGGAAGTAATCACTAATAGGAAGGTACAGGAAGTAATCACTAATAGGAAGGTACGGGGGTAATCACTAATAGGAAGGTGGAAATAATCACTAATAGGAAGGTACAGGAAGTAATCACTAATAGGTAGGTACAGGAAGTAATCACTAATAGGAAGGTACGGGGGAAATAATCACTAATGGAAGGTACGGGGGAATCACTAATAGGAAGGACAGGAAGTAATCACTAATAGGTAAAAGGGAAATAATCACTAATAGGAAGGTACAGGAAGAATACTAATATGAAGGTACGGAAAATAATCACTAATAGGAAGGTACGGAAGTAATCACTAATGGGGGAAAGGGACAGGAAGTAATCACAAAAAGGTAGGTACAGGAAGTAATCATTAATAGGAAGGTACAGGAAGTAATCACAAAAAGGGGAAAGTACAGGAAGTAATCACTAATAGGTAGGTATGGGGGTAATCACTAATGGAAGGGTTTGGGGAAATAATCACTAATAGGAAGGTACGGAAAATAATCACAATAGGTAGGTACAGGAAGAATCACTAATAGGTAGATACAGGAAGTAATCATTTAAAAGGTAGATACAGGAAGTAATCACTAATGGGGAAAGGGACAGGAAGTAATCACTAATAGGTGGTATAGGAAGTAATCACAAAAAGGGGAAAGGGACAGGAAGTAATCACAAAAAGGAAAATACAGGAAGTAATCACTAATAGGTAGGCAGGAAGTAATCACTAATAGGTAAAAAGGGGAATCACTAATAGGTAGATACAGGAAGTAATCACTAATAGGAAGGTACGGAAAATAATCACTAATAAAGTAATCACGTACACACGAGTGCATGGTTTTTCGTCTCGGCATGTAGGGAAAAAAAATTGTATATATTTTTGTATTCAGGGCGCGAGGAATTAGAGTTACAAATTTTATATAGGTTTTTTTTCTCCGTTAATTTTTCCACATTCATGTTTGCGTGTGCGAATTCAAGTGTGTCGAAAATTTTTTTTTTTACCAACCCGATACACTTCTTTTGTTTTGAATCTTTGCCAGTGAATTATATATTTTCATGGCGCCTCTCGTCTGTAATTGTCTGTTTTACTTACGGGAGGTTTGGGGCCCCCAGCTTCGGGGAAGTTTGTGGGTATTTATTTGTGGGATGGTCTAGTTTTTTGGTTTAATTCTGTGAGTTATCTCAAAGTTTTACCTCCCGGTCTTGCGTCCATCGTCCAGCTATGGAGCACCATGTTAGTTAGTTACCTTTTTTTCCCGGCACATGTCGATTAGACACTAGGCCTGTTGTATGTATTTTAACGAAACACTTCGAAATTTTTCCCGGCCCCGCCAATTGAACCCGGACCCTCCGTGCGTGAAGCAAGGCGCTAGCCACCATGCTGTTGATCCCGTGCTGTTAGACCGTCATGCTTAAGGGGCACATCAGTTTCCCAATCTTCTAATAATATACAGTGGACCCCCGGATTTCGTACTGTTCCCAACTCGAACAATTATGTAAGTGTATTTTTGTAAGTGCATTTATAACTGTTTTTGGGGGGGGTTAAAAGGACTAATCTAATTTACATTATTCCTTGGGGGACAAATTCGTTCTTTAACGGCACTCGAACAGCATTGGGGAACGAATTATGGCCGATAACCGGGGGTCCTTTTATTAGTTTTCCCTATAATCTACCTTGTCCATAATTACTATCGTATTTGCTTTGTTTTTTTTCGTAAGGAAAAAGTTTAGGATCTTTCCTTAATTCATGGTATAACTTAACAAATTTTGAGGAAATTTTTGGCCGTAGAGGGGGAGCAAAGCTCACACCTCTACAAAATTGTTCTTAAGGGTTGTCCTGGTATTTGAACCCTTCCTTTTTATTACTGGAATAAACTTTTGGTGACTACACAAATTAATGTGAAATTTCCATTATCCCCAGTTCTTGACTTTTTTAGTCCTGTTTTTTTTGTTCCCAATCACAGTTTTTTTCCACATAATTTTTATGAGGGGTTTTAAAGGGGAAAACCCCTCCAAAGAACCACCCCCCCCCTACCTCATTTCCCCCCCTTTTTAGAGCTGACATGATGAGCCTACCTTATGTAGCTTGTTGCCTATAATACCTTTTTTTTTGTATGCTTTTGTAGCGTTTAATTACCCCAAAAATGTAGTGATACCGCTCTTGTGGAAAACCCCTGCAGGACACAATACGGCACCACCTCAGGGGCCCCTAAAAAACAACAAACAGTTTGGGGTGGCCCAGCATGGCGTTGGTCTCGCTCTTACACAAATACATTCGTGATGCAGATTACATGGAAAACTTAAATATGCCCCGTAGCTATAGTTTTTTAGGACATATGCACCTTACATCACCTGTCCCAGCAGCAGTCATTAGATGTATTTTCTTCTTTTTTCCCCACATGTACCATGGATTTTGTGTTCAATAAAGCCTAGGGGAAAAGGCCTGTGTTTTTATCACAACAAAATAATAATAATATTATTATTAACAATAATAATAATCTTCATTTCTACAAAGTAGATGATATAACTGATACAGACCTACTTGACATTATTGGCATACTTTATAGATAACCCCTGGTTAAACCCCAGCATTTCGGGCCCTTGGGGTTCTCTTTTTTAAAAGGGTGCGACTCGCAACAGTCGACTAAGATTTCGAGGTCGCTTCTCAGATCCTGCCTTGCCTTGTAACTTGCAACTTCAGATTCCTCCTCTTAGCCTCGTGGGCACTATCGTACCTACTCTTAAAACAAAGATGAAGCCTTCCTCTACCACTTCCTCCCAAGATCATTCCCCCGACCGCTCTGGACTGAACAAATACTTCCTAACATCCCGGAACTCATTTGTGACTTTAAATTCCACCGGTATCCACGAGTTCCCGTTTCTCTCCCCCAAAAAAGTCTATCCATATCTACTTTTTTCAATCCCTTGAGTATTTTGTATTTAAAAAGTTTCCCCCCGGTTTTTTTCTATCCTTCAATGTCGTTAGAAAAATTCCCCGGGAGCCTCTCGTTAGTTAGTTTAACATCTTTTTATACCCCATACTCATCCTAGAGAATGTACAGAAACCTTTTTGCACGTATAAGTTCCATCAAACACCTCAACTACGGGGAAAGCCTGGACCACTAGACTTATATTCACTGTACCGCGGGGGAGAGAGATTCATAATCTTCACCTGGAAGATTCTGGGGGGACTGGTCCCTAATATGCACACAGAAACCCTTCCCAAGAAATAAAAATTTTAAAACGGTGAAAAATCCCCCAGTGAAAAGAAGGGGCGCCATTGGTACACTAAGATAAAACACAGTAAGTGCCCCGGGGCCCAAAACCGTTCAACAGCCCCCCCGGGCCCTAAGGGGCATTACCAGTAGACCTCTGGTTGCCTTCAAGAGGGGGGTGGACAGATACCAAAAACCCCTGCCAGATCAGCCGGGCTTTTGGGTTGTACGTTGGACTACGTGCAGCCAGCAGTAAAAAGCCTCGTTGATCAGGCCCTGATCCACCGTGAGGCCTGGTCATAGACCGGGGGCCCGGGGACGTCGATCCCCGGAATACCCTCCCCGGGAGACTCCAGGTAGGTACATAATGAGTCCAGGGACTGGCCCCCCCAAATTATGATAGCTGAACAAGTTACAAAGGTAATGAACTCCAGGTAGATCTGGTCACAATCATGACAAGTTACAAAGGTAATGAACCATCTACACTCCTATACAGGGTTTAAAAACCAGAAAAAATTTAAAAAAGTAATGACCAAAATGACACATCCACACCCGGTCAAATTGTAATGAGTTATAAGTACATATATTAAGTGGGTCATACACCCACAAAGCCACACATACGGCGCCACACACACACGAGCATACAAACATATACAAACACACAAGCACACACACACATAAAATGGTAATGCTTTTTTTGGGGAAGAGGAAAGTGGGGGTTTTTTCTCCAGAATGGTCTGTAATATACCACTGTGGATAAAATACTTTGCCATTTTTGAACATTTCTGAGTGAGTTGTCTCTGAATTCATTAATTTTCCCCACTCCAGTACATAATGACGCTGGGTGGCAATTGTCCATCGACAAAGTTTACTTTCCCCGTTTGGTCTACATCTGGTGGTGGTGATTTAACCTGAAAAAATACTTATAACCCAGCCGGAGGCGGGGGTAGTGACATCGAAGAGTCTGCTTATTTTGTTGGATGCACCATAGACATGTTTCCTCCTGCATGATAGAATGATGATAGAGGAAAAGGGACCCCCGTCAATCTCCCTGAGTCTTAAGTAAAAAAAATTTAAAATTGAATTTTTTTCGTATTATTGTTCTCAAACTGCTAACTGACAAGCCAAGATTAAAATCTCTCCCTCTTTGAAAAAAACAGCTTAGCCAATTTATCAGTTCTATTTAATCTGGAGCCCAAATTTTAGAGGGGAACCACAGCATTTTTCCCCCGACTCCCCCTGTCCACAATCCTACCATATCTGTGTCTGGCTTCTGACACAAACATGCTACAATTTATACTTAATGAGTTGAGAGCATTTATGGATGACAGAGAATCAGTTAAAATTTAAAAGGCAACCTTAGATACATGGACACATTTGGGGTGCAAGTATGGTAAACATTTCCCCGTTTAAGGTAAAAGGCCCAGTTATTGATCGTGCCCCAACTTTATAGAGCCATCACTCTGTATGACAACAGCAGCAAAACCAGCTGCACCAGTGAATTGGTGTACGGAATTATCAACATAAATAATTTGTGAAAGAGTGTTCTGTGTGACTAAGTTATCAGCCCCGCTTAAGCTCGTAGGTCATGCCCCCAGCCGGAAACCCAGCCTTTTGAATTTTATCTTCACTTTCTCCAGTTTCAACATACTTTTTTTGGAGCGGGTTCCATACTGGTGCTTATTTTTAAGACAATTTTTAAAATATAAAAAAGGCCGGGGAAGGGTTTTTTTTAGATTCCCTTTCTCTTGGATCGAAGGGGAAATTGGCTGCAGAATTTATTCGGCTGATGTGAATCTCTGGCTTAATTGGGGCTATGCTCAGTGATCCCAAGGATTTTAGTGGGTCCAGCCTCTGTCCCTCTAGAATATATTCCGTTTCCTGCCTTTTTTTTCTTCCGTAACCTTTATGACCTTACATATACTAGGGCTGAACTTAAGCAGTCACTTGCAATTTGTCTAGATCCCCTTGGGCCTTTACTTGTCTTCGTTATTCTCCTCCGTTTTACATCATCAGCAAACAAGGCTAAAAACTGAATCAGTCACACCTGCAATTTCCTTTTTATAAACCAGAAGCATTGCGGGTGTGTTGGTTTTAAAAGTTACTAGTTATCAAAGGAACTTGTCGATAGATATTTGGCCTAGGGGTGCTCACCTAATTTTTGTGTGTGTGTGTGTGTGTGTGTGTGTGTGTGTGTGTGTGTGTTTACATCTAATCCAGCACTGGGCATCAATTCCCCCAGATCTGCAACAAGAAAAAAGAAAATAAAAAAACAATCCCTTGCATACAGAGATGTAGACAAGCTTTCATGGGGGAAATCAACACAGTTACCTAAATAATGGGGACCCAAAAAGATAAGAAAAAACCCGACCTATAACATCTAAAGCGGGAAAAAAAAAATGATTTGGAGACGAAAAAAATTGTAATGTTTTATATATATATATATTTTGGTATTTCTTCGTGGTTTATACAACAAAGTCAGTAACGCTGATAAAACTGTGACGCTTGAAGCGAAATGAAAATAATAAAAAAATTTTATAGAAGGGGTGGGGGCGTGTCTTGTGGGGTTGCGTCCCTCAACCCTCCATTAGGCTTCCCACTTCAACAATATATTTAAATTTTTTTTCGCCCTTAAAGCCCTTTTTTAGGTTCACCTGCAGTTTTGGTTGCGTGATGTGGGGTATTGATCTAAAGTCAGCATTGTTTTCTTAGCGTGTGGAAATTTTTTAAAACGCCATGGGTCATATTCGCTAAACTTCTTCCCCCGAAAATTTATTCCCATGACTGTGGGTATATCTTGTTTATTTAGTGTAACTGCTCCAGAAATTTGCTAAAACTTAAAAAGGGTTTTTTTTTTTAAGTTAAACTTTAAATGTGAACTTGGTTTGTTTGTGGCCAGGTTTGGGTGATTTTGGGAAAAAAAACTATCTCCATTAGTATCATCAGCGGCGAAATTGTTATTCACACCATCACTAAACGCTACAAAAAATGTTATTCGATATTTTTTTGGGGGAGGGGAAACTATAATTGATCTATTGTGTTTTCAGCTGGTTAAAAAAAGGGGACGCTGTTTTATATCGACTTGATTCTTTAAAGAAGATGAACATTCTCCCCAAAGTCCCCTTTTCTCTTTTTTTTTTCACAGCTGTGAAAAAAAATTTCAAATCTTCACATGCAGGAGCATCATAAATGAAAATATATATATATATATATATATATATATATATATATATATATATATATATATATATATATATAGGTTGGGGGGAAAAACATGAGTAGGTTTTGGGGCCTGCCTAATTTTGCCAATGGGGCCACTGCAGTGTTCCTTCGTGCTTGTGTTCTACTCACTTTTTAAAAAAAAGTATACTTGACTGGTGGGAAAAGGGGGCATGGGGGCCTTAAAAACCTTGTGTAGTGGATAGGTTTTAACCCAAAAAAACCCAACCAGCAACGTCTGTAGATATATAACAAGCAAGACACTAATAACTTTATCCGCGGATGAGCTTTAAATAAATGTTTTCTGCATGAACATTTTTTTTTCCCTGTCACCGGTCGGAAAAAGTTATTTAAGGAGAAAAAAGACAGGGCTAGTAATTTCGAACAGTATAAATGGATAATAACATCAACAGCTGCCCTTTGGGGAAAGGGTAGCCTACATAAACATTCACAATGTTGTCAACATTGACAAAAAAAGCGGCAGCTAGCAACATTAATTTAAGAGATCAAAAACTTAAGTGAAATATCACTGCTAAAAAGGTAACGTTAACATTAATCGTTATGCAGGACCATTAGTGGCAAAAGATTAATAAAAAGGAATAATATCAAGAACATAAGCAGACATCAACAGTAGCTATTAAACGGCTATCAACATCATCATCAATGACAGGTAGTAATATGAAAAAAAAAAGCAGTACATCATTTAATAGCTAGTTTAACCATCAATATTTTTAAAAAAAGCTATTAACATCCGTCATGAGCAACCCCCGAATACCAAAAAAGGGAAAAAAGGCAGTAATAATCATCAATTACGTGAAGCCCCCCGATGTCAGAGTAACACTGAGAAGTTACTTCAGTAGCAAGAACCACCAACAGGAGCACTGGGGTTTTTTTGTGAAGGCACCTCAACGGTAGTTGACAGCAACAACAACAAAAAGGAGATTGATCGGTCTAATGTTCTGGCGCCGTGACAGAACGGTAATTGACGCAGCAACAGTAAAAGAAGGCATGAATAACAGCGGTGGGGAAAGGTGTTAGTCGCCCAAAAGGAAGGGAGACGTAGTAGGTAAAGGCAGCAATTATAGGAAGAAAGCGACAGTATTTTTGGAAACAGTAGCAGATGGGGGGGAAAAAAAAACAATCGTAAGAAAATGCAACAAAAAAAATTTAAAAAACAGTTATAGTAAAAAAGGGGAAACCAAAAATTCTTCCTTTATGTTCTTATGAATATGGGGAGAGCAGCAGAAGTACAGCAAAACTAAAAAATGCAAACAATAATAGCAAAACTTGAAAAAAGGGAATATCAGCAGTAGGGGGAGTTTATCTTATGGCTCAGGAGTGAGAGCAGACAGTTGCAACAACAGTAAATGCAGACACAGGAAAAACAATACATCACTGAGACACCACGTAAGAGGTCCCTCAGACCACACCCGACCTGGTTGTCAAGATTATACTGAAGGACACTTAGCATTTTGGCTCCGTGCAGGATGCCTTCCTTGAAAAAACTAAATTAAAAAAAAAAAATGGAAGAAACTGAAATAACAATGGGGGAGTGGGGGAAAAGGAGGAGCAGGAAAGGGGCCCAAACCCGGGGGAAGGGGCATTGGACCCCAGCAGTATGCGTGGGGAAAATGGCCGGGGGGGGGCGGGACCCACTGCTCCTGCAGCTGTCGGGCATTCGGAGACCCCAGTTTTTACCATCTTTTTCTGTTGGTGTGTTCTGTGCGGGGATGCGTGTGCCACTGCCCTTTTTCTGGGCCTGTGTTAACCCCATCCGTCTTTTTAGGACGCCATCCTGACAACTCCCCTCTTCTAATCAAGAGATTTAGTGGATTCCCCCAACGTAGCTCATCTCGCGTTTTCCCCCAATAATTGTGGGTGTAATTACGGCTGTGGATTTTTTTTGGGTCTTTTTTACCAAAAAACTTACAGATACTGTTTTTGTGATTAAGTGGTTCGAAAACAGTTGATATTTAACAAACCTTGGGGGAAAGACTACTTTGAGAATGTTTGATCAGTGACAACATTTTTTTACAGACTTGTGCTGTGGACTGGCTTATATCATTTAACTTTAAGTAAATTAAGTAAAAAAAGTAGACGAAGAATTAAGAAGAGCGAGTGCCAGGAAGCATGGACGTGTCCACCCCACCTACACTGCTGGTCCCCAGCAGCTGTCGTGGCCCCCCATGAATCAGGCGAGTGACAGTAATTTTCTGTAGATTTTTTTGGTTGGGGAAACCAAGCTGTATTCATTGCTTGAACGTGGTCTTTAAACGTTCCTTAAACGTTTATAAATACTTTAATTTGAGGGGGGATAGGGGGTTTTGGCTGTGATTGTTTAGCTGAGAAACACAGCGTCTTGAACATGTTTGAACTTCAGCTCTATCTATCCTTGCATACAAATATAAAAAAAACGACTGGAAAATATTTTAGAAATTTTCTAGTTGCGTTAATGATTTTTTTTTTTTAGAAAAATTTGGTAGTGTGATGAGGCCGAGATGACACCACAAACTTTGTTTTTTGAACATACACCCCTTCCCCCAAATTTTTTTCCCAAAAGGAAAAAGGGTTTTTTAGTTTTTAAATTTTAAATCTGACCTCGTCTCACCTCACATAAAAAAAAACTTTATATTTTCTGTAAAAACACTGATTTGATAAATCATAAACTTAACACATGTTTTGGATATTTGCACAGGTAAGTCAATAAATGGAAGGTTATTAGGAAACGGAGAAGTGTATATCATTAATTACTGAAGTTTTAAAACCCCAAAACTACTTTTAAGCCAATAAAGACAGTATTGCTCCATTGATCATTAATCCTCAAATAGCCTTATGCAAAAAAAATTTAAATTGTCTCAAAAAAAATTTTTATCAAGAATTAGACAACGGATAATTATGTTGATGAAATAGTCAATTTTTAAATTTTAGTGCCTCAAAGAGGTGCCGTGATGTTTTGGGAGGGGGGGCTTGATCCGTGGATCAAGAGCCCTCAGCGA